>NIJG01000021.1:2041914-2102074 GCA_002201625.1 Euglossa dilemma | reverse complement strand
CGCGAGTGATGCCATTGTCTCCGTGAAATCTTGTCGAACCGGGTGCCCGCGAGGTCGGTCCGTGTCGGAGTGAGACGTCGCGACGCCTCGAATGCCGCGTCATCGCGCGCCGAAGGGTAATGAGCGTCCGTTGGGACGAGCAGGCGATCACCCGCGCGGTCGCGAGGAGGACCACGCGGCTTTGGGTTGCTCGCGAGTTTGCATAATTTCACCGTCTCCGTGTTGCCGCGTGATAGAATCGCGGAGAATCGCGTAGAATCACGGAGAATCGCGTAGAATCACGGAGAATCGCGTAGAATCGCGAAGAATCGCGTAGAATCACAGAGAATAGCGTCGAATCCAGTAGAATTGCGTCAACCGCGTCGATTTGCGTCGATTCGCATAGGACGCGTAGAACCTCGTCGGTTCGCGTAAAACCACGTAGAATTGTATCGATTTTCGTAAAACCACGTCGAACAACGCGAGTGAAAAGGGGCGAGCGTGTGTAGACGTTGGGCAGGAGCGAAAACGCGGAAATTCCGTGAGCCACCGCGCTTAGGCCGTCGAAGACCCTAGAATGGTCTCGCACCGCGAATATATTGGAAATGTCGGAATTCGGATCGGTATTTTCAAAGGAGAACGATCGAGATCATCTGGGAGGATGTATGCAAAGCGATGGGAATTTTTTGGGATTGTATCCGCTTGCTTTTCTGCGCTACTAACGATAATACTTTCACTCGAGATACGTTCTTATAGCCGGAACTACCGATCTTTAATGGGTACCTAGACACAGCGGGATAAGAGATAGTAATTTCAGTGGCTCGACGAAGATGAGAAAAAGTGTTAATTACAGTTTGACGTTAATACGAGTCGACGCGGATTTTTCTAAAAGCAGGTATACACGTTTTTAGTAATGGCAAAAAGGAGAATTCCGCGAGCAGTCATTTCGACTGCATCGGTAGTTCTGGTGTTAACTACTCTCATTAGGTGACCAACTGACTGTGTAACGACCCTGTATGGGCACTACTCTCCTAGCTCCCACCGTGGAAGCTCGTTTATATGTACATACGCACATTCGCGTGTGTTGTAAGATATTGCAAGTGCTCTGTTTTATCGTGCGATTTGTAGTTGCTCGTTAGCATAATCGCGATATCTTCTCTGGGATTAGGAAACACTGCGTGTATGTTTCTGTCATGAGCTCTGCCTCGTTCTCCGTCCACTATTGTAAAGCGTAAAAAGTAATTTTGAAAATTCATAAACTTATTGCACTCCCGCATTTTGCAATTCCTATCTCTCTCCACGATCTTGTTGGTACTATACGTAATTCTCGAGTAGAGGGATATTAGAGAAAATTCACGAAAGTATTTGCTATAACGTATAATAATAATACGCGGAGTAAATAAATTATTCTTTCCACTATCGATTAATTTAACGTTAAATTTACTACGCTTCAAAGTTTTGCGTTATATTTAACGCGTGGCAATAGGTTTCCGATAGTTGGCGAGTGGTTAGACAACTTTTCACCCCTTCGCGCGATTAATCGCTACCTCGTTGACTCGCATGGTTACTAAAAAAAAATAAACTTCAATTTCAAAAAATAGTTTCCCTTTTCGAACTAATTAATTAACGCCCCCGTTACGCCGGTTTCATCCGAGTCCCGAGATTCCAAGAAACGGCTAATCTTCGAGTTGAACCGCGAGAAATTAGCTAGTTGAAAAATTCCGCTGCAAAATCAGAGTCGCGGGAGTCTGCCGAACTCGCGACGCGTGGCGTCGTAATTGCAGGTAAACAAATAGAATTAGTCGCGAAGATGGCGGCAGCAGCGATGTCTCCTCGCAATCTCGCAACTTGTTGGACTCCAGTTTCCCGAGCGTTCATTGGTATTGCGCGTGTAATTAAGCAGTTGGCACTAGTCTTTCTCGACACCTGTTTTCGCTTGGCAAACAGAGACGACTGCGGTCCTCTTCTTCCTCTTTCCTCCGATCTCGCCGAACGGTTGCAGAATTCAGACTTCCTCTTCCCGTCTCGCTCTCCCGTTCGTTCCCGAAAAGCGACCCGAGTCAATGGCAGACTGGTTTATTTCTTTATTACCAGCGCCCGCGATTCACCGGCACTCGAACCACGCTGTTTCTCTCTAGGAAGCGATAAATTACCTAACACGAACCGCTAGACGAAGGTCACACCGGCACTAATTTATTTAAACATCGAAATTCAAGCGAGGAAACTACCTGAATTTCAGGACGAGTTCAGAATCCGAGAGGACAGAATTTCTCGCGAGCGCCTTGCGCCCTTTGGTTGCAATATGTATAAATTCCAGACCGATCGATAGTATTCTTATCTAACGCAGGGCCTGTTAGGTAGTCCAATCGATGAGTCCACTAGCAGGCCCAGTGCTACCAAATCTTCCAGTAACAAGGACAGTGCAATATCGATATCAAACAGAAGAAGGACCACATAGAACTGTAGCGGTCACCGTTTTCACCCTCGTTGTCAGATGGATTCCAGGTTAAAAGAGGTTCGAGGATTTTCTCGCGAGTCCTCTGTAAACCCTTCGATTCCTATACACACCACCGTATTCCTTCGAATAGAATCCCTGTCTAAAGCAGAGCCTGTTAGGTAGCTTTACCGACGAGTACACTAGCAGGCCCAGGACGAAACGCATCCCTTTCTTTTTCTTTCGTCCCTCACAGCACACAGCAACACGGAGACTACCTGGCACAACAAAGACTCCAATTGTCACGAAGGAGGACCTCCACGAAATATTTTTCTATAAGACCGCGAGGGAGGTAGACATTTCTGATCATTCTGTAGCGACCAACGTTCACACTCTCATTGTTAGATGGAAAACGGATGTTCGAGGTTTCGTCGAGTCCTCGACTTCAAATACAAGTTCCTATCCTGTCTAAGGTATCCTCCGTCTTAGACAGGGCCTGCTAGATAGCCTTACGAGTCCACTAGCAGGCCCAGAACGAAACGCATCTCATCTACCTGCAACTCAACAAAGGGAGCACGAGGAACCATCACGCAAGAAGACCTCATAAACCCCGCAATTCTCTCACGAACCCGCAACGAAAATGAAACGCTTATTCGATAAGAAGGACACGCTCTGTCCATTTTAATCCCCTGCGACACTCTTCGTGGTAACGAATAAAAAACTAGAAGAACCGGAATTGAAAGAGAGTCTAGGTTCGCGAGAGGACGCTGGCGTCGTCGGATTAATTCCTGGCGTAGAATTGTCGAGCGGAACAATTGGCCGTGAACCTCGAGATGGGAGGAGACCGTCGGAGACGAGGAAGAAACGACGTCTGGCCGGAATATCGGGGTGTTCCCGGAACGCTGACACTTGCCGACCTTCGCCGAAGTTTCCTTGCCCCCCTCTCGCCTATTTCGCTCTTTTATATTCGTCTCAGAGCCGGAGAATAGAGGGAACTTCTCGACCTTTGTCCTCGCGAGACGACGGTTTTGTTTTCCGCCTCCTAAAGTCGCCGGGCTTGTCTGTAAACTTTAAACGCCCTTTCATCGTGCCTCCCTTTTCACCGGATAAATTTTACCCTTCTACCGAGTTTTCTTAGCCACGCCGAGCGATTCTGGCTCGCGACACGACGGCCTTGGACGCGATTGTGGTGCAAGGTGATAGCGATGCGAGGGTACGATGTTTCGTCGAAGATGTGGATCGATCGGATGTTTTAACGAGTCAGCCAAATTGCCGTTAGTATACCGCGTGATTCGAGCCTCGGGTGAGTGGTAGACGGAGTTAGTATAGCGCGAGAGTCAGACGTTGAGTGGTTATAGCAAGGGTTTCTACGCCGCGAGAGTCAGACGTTCAGTTGCCATCGTTTGAGTTAGTACACAGTGGAAATTACGCGGTCACCGAGTATAGTTAGGGAGTTACTGCTTTAGATAGTCGGTCACTGAGTGACTATACACACAGTGAGACTCGCATCGTTTGATATTAACTTAGTGCCAAACTTTGAACGAGTAAGATCATTGTTAGCACACTGCGTGTATGAAACGTAGAACGATTATAGTCATCTTTAGTATCGGAGTGTTAAATCGTGGGATTGGTTTAGAGATTCGTTGATCGATGCAACAGACAGAGATGACAGTATAATAGAAGATGTGTTTCGTGTTTTATACGTTTAACTCGTCGATAGACGAATCTGCAAATAGGAACGTGATCGCAATAATCATATAGTATTTATTCCGTAACTAAGCGTATACGCGTATTTTTCAGAATTCCCAAAAATTAACAAACTCGGGAAAATCGTGGAAGAAACATGGCGATTACAGCTTTCTTCTGCCATTGAACGATAGCAACCGAAAGCAGAGGAGGATTCCAGCCTTCGCTTTCGAATCAATTTCCCACCGTGATTTCAACGCAGTCTGCGCGCGTTCCGAGCAGTTGATTGCTCTCGGAATCAGCGTGGAGAGCGCAGAGTGTGCCGGGAATTCCGCGTTATCCCGGCGCGAATCTACCGGTATGTTGCGATTATCTAATCGAAAATCGTCGGTGGCAATTCGACTGGGCGGAATAGACTGACCCGTAAAGAAAATCGATCCCAGACGATTCACCGGGATCACGCGTGTTTCATTTCCGGCCCCGATGCCATCGCTGTCAAAGCGGCGTTGACGCCTCGCTCCTCTCTCCATCAGCTTTACGCGTCCAACACGACGCGCGATTGCTCGGCAAACTCGCTCCGTGATCCGATAGCTTAACGAAACACGGCTCTCCTTATCCATTCGATCCTCGATCCGACTTCCCGCGTCGCGCGAATTTTCCCTCGGTCGAGCCGAGCTTGCGAAACGCGCTTTCCCAAGCTCGTCGTTTTCGTCCATCGCGGTACCACGAAGACCGTATGTGGAAAGTTCGCGCGATAGATCTTGCTGTCGCACCTCGGGACAGGTGTTGCTAACCGATGAACGCTTATTGGATCACGCGAGACTCGCGTTTTATACGGAGTGTGACAGTAGGATATGTAAAACCGGGCACCGAGTGGCTTCTCGTAAGGAAACGTTGGAGAATATGGAATAATTTTCTCCCATTTCAAACTTTGTCTTTAGGAACGTGTGCATTTACGACTGGCAATAAGGTATTCGTGGATACAGAGTATTGGATTTAATACAATTTTCGCACGCTATTAGCCCTTTGCACTCGAGAGGCAACTGTCAGTCGCCATTTGCTTTAATGCCATAACCTAAATAACGAATAAGAAACGATAAATATATTAGGAATAACTATAAATAACTCAATAACTTAACCCAAACGCGTGTCTTTCTTATTTTATTTCGCTATTAAATACGTCAGGGTTAATCTATGCCTTCAACGAGGATCGATTATCCTTCTTTTATTTCCAAGCTTGCGATATTTTTCTATCGCGTAGCAAGTGAAGAACCGTTTAATAAGTTATGTTATTTACACACCCTTCCAAATATTATCTAAAATCGGTATTCCGGAAAGTAAGTTCTCGAAGTGAAAATGATATCTATCCAGGCATGTATTATATTTTCTCGTATAAATTCTTCCCCTATTGCACCGGTAACCAATCACCCCGTGTAGAAGCCAGACGCGGAGTGTAGATATAAACGATATCTAGATGGGGAAAGGCCGGAATAATATGGAAATAAAAGGGAATAAAAAGGGAAGAAGGCCGAGGGGACAGAACGGTGGCAGGGTGAATGAATATCCTTGCGTGAACCTCCTCTGGAGCGGGAGCGGTGAATGCAGAGGCCAAGAGCGAGGAGGAGTCCAAAGCGGGATGGCATTCCGCTTAGAATCCACGGGATTATTTTCTTACCGTTTATTCCAGCTCGCCAGCAGAGACTCCAGGCTTTATCCCTTCGTTCCTCCGAGTGGGTCAAACTCCGGGCTATTTCTTTTCAGACCGGCGGCCTATTCAACAGCCCCGCGACATCGGCCACTCGGATAGGTTACCGGTGTTGGTAATTTCGGCCCGGGATCGCGAGTGCTCGTTACCAGCATCGAAAGCTGCTGGAAAAGCTCTTCCTTCGGTCACGAGCTTCCTTTGTCCGCTAGAGAGTATTCCACAGGTTGACGCGCAGCCTACCTGCGAGATTATCTCCTTCCGCGTCTTTTCTTCCTCGGATCAACCCTCTCTCGCGCCGCGTTCGAGCGTAATTTACTCGTTGTCGATCGGAAACGCGCGGTTTCCAGCCGAGTCGCTCTTCTCTTTCTTCTCTTGTCTCGATTAACCCCTTCAGCGTGAGCCTCGAATACAGGGTACCCGAAAAATCGCAAAAAATCGCGAAGAAACGCGGCGCGACCGGCAAAAGGAATTAATTCCGCGCGAGAGGAACTCTTCTCTTTCTTCTCCTGCCTCCATTAACCCCTTCAACGCGAGTGTTGATACAGGGTTGTCGAAAGGATAAGGAGGAAACGCGAGCAACACGATCCTCTTCTTAGTCCGAGGCGAAATGCAAACGCGTACTTGCATGTTTCGCGGATTCGAATGCAGGGGTCGTTCACCCCTGGCCGAAAATCCACGCAAGATGGCTGCCGCGTTTGCAGCCACGAATGTCTCGCGTTTCGCTCGGGTCGTCGTAGGCGAGTGGAAATGTCGGTGTCGGAACGACGGAAGCCGCGGTTATTTGTTTTCCTAATAGCCGGAACCGGGCTGAATCCGAGAGCGATGGAACACGCGGACACTGTTTTGATTAGAGCACGGGCCACGTCACGTACCGAACATGTGTCAGGCCGAATGAAACGTCATTCCCTCTTTCGTTTTGTTCCCCACTTCGCGTGGGCCGTTCGTAAAAACGCGCCGGGCATTTGAATAACGCAATTGGGACACGACGGTGCACAGGGTGTTCGAAAAATCGTGACACCACGGGTTCTAATTGTACGATCTTCAAATTCGGTTCGAACATACCGAAATCGGATAATAAAGTAACGCAAGGAAGTTTGAATTTTGGGAAATAAAAAAATACATTTCTCTCTTCGTGACACGCGATTTTTACGAAAATAAAAAACCAAGCCTGTACATAGTGCGATTAATCTCTTCGCCTATGATATCGTGAGACTCGTGGCAAAGAAACCGGGCTAAACGCGAGTATCACAGGTGAGAGGCGTGGCTTGCAAATAGATAGGCCCGATGTAAACATTGTCGGGTTGGAACAGGCTCGCGGTTCATTTTCGCATAGTTTCCTGTCTCAGTCGCGTGTTATTCTTCGCCGCGTTCGAACAAAGCCCCTCGACGTGTGACCGACTCTGCTGTTGACCATGACACGTGTCCTTGGAATTTAAACGACTAGGTAAGAGGTTAATCTTTTAAACCAACTCGTAGAAACACATTTTTTCGTCTCCGATCTCTCTCGAAAGAGAGATAATTCGTGGAATTTTTCTCCTTGCTCGAAGGAGTACCGATTTTATCCTTATTCGCGCGAATTAAACGTAGAACAAAGGAAGACGGACTGACAATGCGAAGATAGAACAATAACAGTAGTCGTGGATACAAACCGTGATATCATCCGAGATTAATAACACCGAAGGATATGAAATATACGTTTGTATTTTGTTCGCTTCCGACGTCGGAGAGTAGGCGAGTTTTGCTTATACATTGTTCCCTTTCAAATTGCGTTTTGTTTCCTGCCAAGGAGTAGTCAGTCGCGTTTCGGTATAGAGTCACGTGTTTCGATTCAAAAATTACGTAAGAAAAATAATATACGTATGAAATGAAGAACAAGGTAGATTTCCAGTGACAAATCGAGATAAAACTCGAGAAAGAAGAAATAGAAAAAATCAAAGAATATTTAATGATTTTAACTTTAATAATTAACATCCGAGTACATGTCCTTTCTTCAAAAATAAAGTCCTAACGCTAGAATTACCAAAGTGGTAAAAATAATTAATTTCGGATATTTTATTTACCCAATTTCCAACGAGATTGATATCAGCTTTCGCTCGTCTAAAAATCTTAGCGTTAAATGGAAAAATATTCTTTCTTCTCGACTGGATTTCGCCCCCAAAATAATTAGCCGGTCAGTTGTACTCTAATTTCAAATACAACCCGTATTCCTAGTTTCTTTTCTTTATTTTCCGATAATTTAATCGCAAAGTACGAGGCACGAGCGATCTTCTGGACCGAGAGAGAGAGAGAGAAAAATAAAGGATGCGAGTGTCGCACGAACGGGGTTGGGGGGGTAGTTTTTGAGGAAGCCTGTGGCAATCAGAGGGGTACTAAGTAGGCGAAGAAACCCGAAGCACGATCCTCGATTACGCTGCCAATCGGATTTTCGTTCTTTTGGAGCGCACCGCGCCGCGTGTAATCCGCCATACTCCCTGCGGGATCTTCCGCGGAGAAAGCCGATAGTTAACAAGTTTTCAGCTGCCGAGCCGGCTAATTGTGCAGGCATTAACTCGCAATTAAAGTTCCCCTCGTTAAGCTCGGCCTTGTTTTCGCGACGTGTCAATAAGCGCAAGATACCCTCTCTGTTCTCATTGATTCTCCCGAGCAGACTGCTTCCCGCCATTCCCGCCTTTCCTCTCCGTCTTCCACCGCGAGCAATTCCTTAATTAGCCTGCGATTCGTAATGTCATCTACGACCGCGAGACTTCGAATCTTCCCACTATTTCTTCTGAACTACCACGTCTCTGTCTTTCTAGACACATGCTCAAACGAACCGTCAAAGACCAAAGTATTACAGGTAAACAAATTCATTCTGAAATTTTCTATCCTTCTACAAAAAAAAAAAAAATTACACAGTTCTATTAACCCTCTGAGGACGAGTGTCATAATATACATGGAAATTTTGTTATTTTTTAGAGAGAAAGTAGCATGGAATATAGCGTAGAATAGTTTTTCGTCAATGTTGTATGTATTTTTCAACTCAGAAAACTTCCCTCGATTCGTTATTTCTAATTATGGTTCCCTTAAAATCTCGAAAGCACGTTCCCCTTGAAACAGGATTTCAAGTTTCACTTGTTACAATTTAGGAACCGATTCATCGCGAAACTTCAAACGAGACACTCGGTATCTCTCAAGGCGAAAAACAAATCGTAGATAAATTCGATGGATATGGAAGATGAACGCAACTGAGAGGCTGTATTCGTAGAATCCTCCCGAGGATAATTGGATTCTATAACTGGATGGGGAACGCAGCGAAGGTGGAATTCTTTATTCCATCAGCCATCCGGCTGGAAGGACGAATGTTATTCGTGTCCTATGCAAACGGGAATTGGAAAATTTTAAGCGTTGGAACGGACGTCGGTAAACTTGCTCGGCTTCCGGGAGGATCGGTTGGAGGTGACTCGACTCGGATGCTAGTGGTATTCAAAGCGCGGAACTTAATGGATTCGCCGAACTCGCAGCTGCTTTCAAGCAGCCGTTTTGTTTGCGCTCGCGTCCTCCCTTTTTTCTTCGCTCGACAACTCCGTGAAGAAGTTCCGATCTTCGACTCGAACGATCCCCGTTTCTCAGGGGCACGAAGAAGCCGATGTACCTCGTTTCGCGAGATTTTTGGAGATGCGCGAGAGTCGCGGGGGCCTGGAACCGAAGGGTCCGTTGCTGGATCGCGTTCGCAGGTTAAGTTAAACATTTGCGCAACGTGACACGGTTGTATTGACTTGGGGATGATAGAAGAATCCATTTTCAAATATATTACGCAACTTCGCGATCGTTGGCTCGGACGATATAGCGCGATAGTAAAATTCACCGGGCTGGTATAATATAGATATGGATATGTGGAGAGATTTTCCGTTTTCTCTTGGCCCCTTTGCCCGAGGAAAACACTGGACAGGTGGATAAGATAAAATGTTGCGAAATGAAACGATCAAATATTTTACGATAATCAAATTAATTATAAAAAGATAATTAAAGTCTGAAACGACGCCCTTTATATAGCCCTTGATCGGTCGAACACAGACGAATATTTCCGGACTTCACCGATTCCCTTAATTATTACTTTCCCGTCTTAATAGCCAATGATTTCTTAATTTTTTCACCTGTATTATAATTTTACCTTGCGGACAATCTCTTATTAACAATAAATTTCATAATTTAAGACACGTGTTTTATAGAGAAAAACACACAACTTTCGAAAACTGAGGTCAGAGTAATTTCGATTGCGAATTCGTGAACAAGAAAGTAAGCTTTACAAAACGCACCTGTGGTGGATATTACTGATCAAAGAAAAAGTTCAAATTCGTTGGACGGTGTTTTCTAACGTAGTTTTAGTGGATCGTACGGTCGTCGTTAGCCAAATGACACGCAAAAACGCGATGTAACAGCGTTTATTGGTCTATTCCGATACACAACGGGCATAATCTCGTAGCGTAGTGTCAATTGGAACTAGTTATTCCCGCGATAACTAACCCCACAGCCAACGTACAAATAGTATCCATTATTTCGGTATTTCGCGCTGGTACTCGGCAAAGAGAGCAAAAGGCAGAGAGGGAATGGAAAAAAAAAAGAAAAATATGTTACCAGAGCGATATCACGTGGCCAAAAAGCTACAAAGGTAGGACAAATATTTTTAACGTCACTCGCTGGCCAGGTTAATCGATATCCGGCAAAATAGGGAAATCCAATTTGACGTGACACTCGTGTCCGCACACCGGTAAAAACAATCTAGCGATATTTATTTATCCCGAAAAACCCGTTAGTTTATCTTTCGAAATCCACGCAAATCCGTATTGACGGCGCGTTTCGCGCGGACCGATGCCATTCGACGGTGGCGCCGCGACGCACCGCTTCGACTCGAGCTGCGCCGAGCTGCACCGCGTATACAAATAGTCGAAACTTCACGGTTAGTTCCATGTTACGACAATTGCTTTATGCATTAAAATCTTTTTTGATTGATAGATACGCGTAACCCTTCCTTTTCTTCTTTTTAAATACTCTGGCGGATAATCGGTGGTCTCCGAATTATAATCTAAATTGGAATACTAATCTGCCATTTAACGATTCAACACGGAGTTAATAGACGCAAGAAACTATCACACCGCAACATAATCCAAGCGGTTACAATTGTTTCGTAAGTTTCCATAATTCAAAGTGGCATACAATCATCCCTGAATTTTTCTCGGGAATTCCACCCCTAATATCTCAAAGATCAAACCTTCCCCTTGAATAGAAACCAAAAATCAAGTCGCTACGATTTTTTTTCACGAACTTACGACACTTTGAAGTGACCCTTGCAATTTATCCGCGTACCACCGCCATTTCGCGCGGACTTCGAACCACGCCAAGATGGCGCCCGTAATTTCGCGCGACGTTAACGCGTTATCGATAATATAACTCGACATAAACAACGCTCCATAGCTCGCATAAAGAATTATATACCCTCGTTCATACGTTTTCAAATATACGCATTTCATTCGCGTTCTTCTCGGTCGCCGCCGTTACACGACCTCGATCTCCCTTCGCGAATTTCAATCGCATTCCGCGCCGTGGGTTCCGCGTGTCCCCGACCAACGCGTACTTTTCCATACGTATTTTCGTAATTTGCATACGATCGAGCTCTGGAATCGAGACGAATTCGCGAGCAATTTCTGCACACGCTTGCGTCTCGCGAGCGTCTTGGCACACNAACAACGCTCCATAGCTCGCATAAAGAATTATATACCCTCGTTCATACGTTTTCAAATATACGCATTTCATTCGCGTTCTTCTCGGTCGCCGCCGTTACACGACCTCGATCTCCCTTCGCGAATTTCAATCGCATTCCGCGCCGTGGGTTCCGCGTGTCCCCGACCAACGCGTACTTTTCCATACGTATTTTCGTAATTTGCATACGATCGAGCTCTGGAATCGAGACGAATTCGCGAGCAATTTCTGCACACGCTTGCGTCTCGCGAGCCCCTCCGCAGACGCGACCTCGCGTGCAACCGCGCTTTCAAAACCGCTTAGACCATCAACTATAGTTCCATATCGCAACAGTTATGTACAGGGTGGACCGTCTAACCTCGCCACCTTCGTTCTTCGCGATTCTTTCCTTCTTCTTTCGGGCAAGAATCGAGATTTTTGTCGCCCGTGGTAAGACTAAGATGTCGAGGAATTTTTGAAATAGGAATATCCGAATTTTGTTAAATTAATCGCGTTACTAGACGTAGAGAAGTAAAATCAGTTGGATTTAAAGTTACACGTGTTTCGATTTCTGAATAAAAATCTGTCTCTCTCTCTCTGTCTCCCTTTGAGAGAGAGAAGGGTTCCGATACCAGCGGTACAGTATCTCGTAATGCTTCCCTGAAAAACGAATATCGCGCGTTCTTTTATTTTATCGTAAAATTATTATCCGCGGATAAAAATTTATAACGGATGGGATTATAAAGTCGTATTAAAAATGGAAAGTCGATGTATCGATTGCACGATGGTAAAACGGTTAACGGTGGTGAATTAATAGCGAGTGGTAGTTAACGAGTTAATCGGGAATTACGGTTCGGAGTCGGGGAGCGACTTGAACGACGTCGTTTTCATGCTAATGGGAACCGATGTTCGATGCGATTATTTTTCAGAAGCGCGTTATATTTTTCTCGCGAACTGTACACGACGGGATCTTTTGGCATCGGGCGTGGTATCGTATAAATTAATCTCAATTAATAAGTCGTCGAAGACGAAGGGGAGAGAGAATCGCCGAGGGAGAAGAAGACTCGTTCATTTTTCTAATTGAACTGGTTGCCGAGGAGGCGCGTTGCTTGATTAAAACGCGCGTAGAATTACAAGTTTTCCGGTGGCTGTTGTCCTTGCGCGCGTAATTACGAAGTGGCGATTATTTAACAAGTGTAAGCGGCGCTCGGGATGTCGTAATTAAATTACCTCTCGTATCCTGCGCCGCGATCCTGCGGCCACTCGTGTCACTGTATCAGCCATCCGGACAGTTCTGCACGTTGGATATTGCTGCCTGTTGGTCGTTTCCTAGTTTCCTCGGAGCTCGTTTCCCATCGATTTCTCTTCAAACCTTTCGATACTGCGGTCTGGCTGGCGAACGCTCTGCCACGGGACCATTTCAATGCAAACGTACTTCGCTCTACCCAAGTTCCGATCCGATGCGCAACTTTAATAGGTGACTGAAATCACGGTTACGATAGCGAGCTTGAAACGTCCAAGGACTATTGTCGCAGTCGAGACGCCAACTGTATCAGACGTCCAGTCGAGACTATGGTCGTCAGTAAGAGTCAGACGTTAGACGGTCATAACCACCGATGAAAGTTAGACTAGCTAGCTAGCTAGAGGTCTATAGGCATCGGAGAGTTAGACACCGAGTGATTATAGTTACTACCGAGAGTTATACACGGGTTGATCGTAATCACCGGTGTGATTAGACACGTGACAACTGTAATTACCGACGAGAGTTAGACACGAGACGACTGTAGTCATCAACGACTGTTAGACGTCGTGTGACTGTAATCGCCATTGATACGTAACGAGATTAGAATCCGGAATGGCTAGAATCACCGTTAGTTCGTTTCGCGACCGTCGCTTCCGATTTATAGTCGAGGTTTCATCGACTAAAGTTACAATCACGATCGCGCTCTTCGACTTTAAACTTCGACTTTAAACTTTAAACTTTAAACGCACCGTGATAAACGCGCGACTACAACCGCAACGATCAGACGCGGAACGTCTATAGTCGCCGTTGGCATCGACCGAGTTAAACGTCGCGACATAATCGCTCGGATTCGAGTTCTCCAACCGCGGAAACAATCCGCGAAACGAACAAGCTTCCGCGATCGGTTTCAGAAGCGAGCGACATAAATATGTCTGTATCGAAACGCGCGGGATTACGCGGCCATTGTGAGCCGAGCGATATTAAATAATTACGACCGCGCTGGATCGAAGCGGCATTAAGCCGGCGCACGCAGCGAACGATATCCATTAGTCCGTTTCGTGCCCGGCAATTGTTTGCACTCGATAAGACGGAGAGCACTTAACGCGACGTCGAACGCCGTCATCGACGCTCGATCGACGGTCGATCAAACGGTCGATCGACGAGTAATCATCGAGTGATCGATCGATCCGCGTCGCGTGTCCGTTTTAATTAGCCGATACAGCCCACCGGGATCGAGAACCGCGCCGCGGCGCGGAGCGCCGAAAGGTCGACCAACTCTGGCTCGATCCGGTTCTCCGGTGATCAAGACGTCGCTGCTGGCCGATCGCTCGGGGCCAGTCTTTCCCGGCTGCTGCCCACTTTTCTTCTCCACCTACGCAGGTGTACGCGAGTTAACGCCGCGTCTACCGTCGTTATCTACCCGGTTTTTACGGGATAGAACCGTTGATTGCAGTTATCGCCAGACGATTCCCCCATGGATCTACGAACGATGGAAAATCCGGTTGCGAGATATCGGGAATACAATCTCTCTCTGCCGACGGAGGCGACACGAACGCCTTCGTACTCGGAAAGAGTGCGTTGTTCGATCGCGTGGCTCGGAAGCAGGTAAACCGGAAAAGTCGTCTCCAGACGCGGAGGTTCGCCGATTTATCGGCGGTGCTTGGATCACGGTCACCGATTCGACCCATCCACGCGCGCGTATTAAGAGAAGTTTCGGCTGGTTGGGTCTGGGTGCCGAGACCGAGGTTGGGCGTACCTGCGAGTGTCCCGTGATGCGAGAAAATGAAAGGAGAAAGGGAGCCGTAAATCTTCTGCCCTATCGAGATCGCCGATAGTTTTCTCCGGTATCTCTGAAGGGATGAAAAATTGGCCGGGTATCTGGGAATTTATTTTCATCTTCGCGGGATATCCTAGCTTCGAAACGTCGATTTCTCGCCGTTTTTCCAGTAATCGTTTTGTATTGTCAAAGGATTTCGAATTTTCCTCTTCTACGACTTTCTCGTCGACTATGACACGCGTTATTGAAACTTAGAACAAAGGGTTGGCAGTAGTACCGATACACGTAAACGTGATAATTTCTTTGAAACCGGGTACTCGGTTTTTTTGGTAATCGCAGGAAGGAAAATTTCGCGGCTAAGTTACTCTCGTCGATTGATAACTCTGGTAATACGATAATTAAATATCAGGGGAGATTACATGGATGGTAGAGGAGAAAAATGGTTTTGCGAGGCAAAGGGGTTTTCCGGGCGCGTATCGTAAAATCGAATGGCGGATGTTTAATTTTACTGGGCGATAAAGGAAAGTGGAGGAGGAGGAGGAGCGGGGTTACATTGGCCACGAGGCAGGTGGTGGCTTGCAAGCTTTATCAACGTCGATGGTATTAAAATCATTACGCGGTTGGCATTGGTTTGCCTTTGCGGGCCGGACAGAGCAATTAGCGCGCGGAAATCAGCGCTGTTTCGAGAAACATCGCCGCCAGTTATCCCGTATTAGCCGGTAAAAACAGCCGGTTGACAAAGGAAAGCGGTTTCGATATTCCTGGGGATATTAATCCACCGACTTCCTACGCCGTGCTCCCCTTTCAACCCGCTTCGTTTCGATTTCGCCGATTAAATCCGCCCCGTTCGAAGCGGTTACACGGTTGGACGGGCGGGGCCTGTCGGCGGAGTGTATCGGTTAAATGAAAAATTCCTCGATCGAGTCGGAGGTGGCGAGCCGCGAAGGATTTCTACCAGCAGCCCGACCAACGGAAAATCCTCGTGTTTCCACGGAAAAGCCAGGTAAACACGAGACCAGTCTCCTTTACGATTTTCCAGGGAATCTTCCGGCGTGTCGCTCCACCAGCTTTTCCGATATCTTTCAGAAATTATTGCACGAGACCATTGAAACCCGGTGTTTCGAGATTAACCGGGTTTATTTGAACGGTTTTTAGCTACGCGTGTTCCATTTCTTATTTAGTAATTGTAATGTACCGAATAGAACAAAAAATTCACGGCTCTCTGAATTTATCTTATCGACTTTCTTCCCAATACACGAGCACGAAAAGTGTAGAAAGAATGAGAATTTTAGAATAATTCTAGCAGGGATCATAGCAGCAAGTATTTCGAATATTTGCGCGAAATTTCCTGCTAGGTTGTCAAACAGTTTTCGAGAGATACGCGTTTAAAGTTCCTCTCGTTTCTTCCTCCTCTGCTCGCACGGATACGAGCCATTCTGGACCTTTTACTGTCCATTTTCGAAGGCATTTCTGGAACTGGACGGGTACCAAAATGGCAGCGATTTTTCCGCAGGTTAGACATAACCGCGATAACGAACGACGCGGCGCGCCGTTGAGAAACGGTTATAACTCCGTTATTTTTAAGAGTACGAGCTTAACACTTACGGAAACTATTCTTGAAAACTCGAAGAAGAAGAAGAAGAAGAAGAAGAAAATTTCGAATCTTTTCCTCTCTGCACCAGTAATCCCTCCTGAAACGTTTAAACGTAACAACGCGATAAATAACGGCTCGCAAGTTGCGTACGCGTACAGCTCGACCGTTCGGCTCTCTATTCCGTTGCGCGTCGGTTTATAAACCTTAATTACGCGTCCCCCAGGTCTGGCACGCAGGAAGCGACGCCGAACACCGACGGTGTCGCGGCGCTGGCGCGAAAGAAACGCGTGTCCCTCCGGTCGGTCGCGACTGGACGGAAAAAATGGAAATTACAGGAACCGATGCCGGGCCCGGGTACGCGAGCAACCGGTTTCTCCGGTCGAAATACGAGCGTGTACCGTTNGAGAGAGAGAGAGAGAGAGAGAGAGAGAGAGAGAGAGAGAGAGAGAGAGAGAGAGAGAGAGAGAGAGAGAGAGAGAGAGAGAGAGAGAGAGAGAGAGAGAGAGAGAGAGAGAGAGAGAGAGAGAGAGAGAGAGAGAGAGAGAGAGAGAGAGAGAGAGAGAGAGAGAGAGAGAGAGAGAGAGAGAGAGAGAGAGAGAGAGAGAGAGAGAGAGAGAGAGAGAGAGAGAGAGAGAGAGAGAGAGAGAGAGAGAGAGAGAGAGAGAGAGAGAGAGAGAGAGAGAGAGAGAGAGAGAGAGAGAGAGAGAGAGAGAGAGAGAGGGGTCGGATTCCGCTTGTTCCTGGCCTGCAGCCGCATTATCCAATTTTCCACGGTGCGGCGCGGTGGAATTGCTGGACGCAGAGGCGGATGGCGTGGGCCGGCGTTAGTCGGTCGGTTCCCGCGTCGGAGGAACGCGCTGCTGCCTCCAGCTGGTGCACGTTGCGACCTGCGGTGCGATCGGTAAATCGAGCACCGCGATCAAACCGAGAAGCCAGCCTTTTCCCTCGCGACTTTTCCCCCGCGACTCTCGCCAACCTGTAAGCGATACCGCGTTACGTGCCAGCGATACCGTTCCTAATTGAAATGGAAACTGCGCGATGCGCCAGCGGAGAGTGGGCTAACGAAGATATCGCGATGACCGGCGAGTCGTAACGAGCGAGTCGCCAGACGTGCAACGAAGAAACGAAGAGAAGCGAGAGAGAGAGAGCGGAGAGATCGAGAGACCAGAGGGATCCTGAGTTGCCTGGTAAATGGAGGCGAACGCTGGTAACATCGACGGCAGAGAAGAAGAGGAAGATCGGTGCCGGTACGCGCTTCCTTACCAAACCACCCCGCCGAGGCTCGCCTCCGTTTGGAAACACCGACGTATCATTTACGACCACTCCGCACAGGGAAAAGGGTAAAACACCGATTTCTAAACAAACCTTCTTCATCGCGTCTCTCTTTCTTCTTTTATTCCTCTTTCTTAGTCTTATTTCGCGGTGGCGAACTCGTCGTGTGTGATTTTTTATACGTTGCAGCTTACTGCATTTGTTTCTATTTTTTGTTCTGTTTTTGAACCAGTGAATTCGTCTCTTTCTTTTTTATTTTACGCGGAGGAAAACTTGTCTATGGGTTTATCACCTCTGATCGTGACGATTCGACGATATTCCGACAAATTACATCGGATTTCACTCGAGTATATCTCTCTGTATTTCACGGTATCGGAATTTCATCGCAAACATCTTCAAATCCAACTAGCCATAATCGACGGAGGAAAAGACCCTAAAACCCTGTTTTCAAATCACGAGAAAAAAGAAAATCGTTCTCGATCTATTCGCGTCTCGTTGAAATCCTGAAAAAATTCTCGATCCGACTGAAACATCTCGAATCGAAAGAATGCGTACCCCCCGGTGGGAATGAACGCGTTGAAAATCATCGGAATCGGAGACAAGGTAGCACGCGGAGAAATTCTTTCTCGTATTCCTCCTGTGGCGTTTCTTCTTTCATTCCGACCGGAGGAATTTCCGATCGACGGGAGTTAACGACCGATGGCGCAAAGTCGGCCAATCTACCTGCCACGCAGCCCCCGCTGCGTTTCGTCTTTATCGACGAAATTTCCCTGGGCGAAGTTGATGGAGCGGAAAGGGAGAGAACGAGGCGTTGGATTACGGTGGCGACTTAAACCAAGAGAGAGAGAGAGAGAGAGAGAGNGATTACGGTGGCGACTTAAACCAAGAGAGAGAGAGAGAGAGAGAGAGAGTTGGGAACCCCCGGTGCTTTATGCTCTCCTCGATACGTGACCCTGTACCGTATGATCTCCGATCCGCGCCGCGCGTTCCCGTCATTAAAGCCCCCGGCCATTTTACCCCGGCGTGTTCTTCGGCAATTCCTCCGGCCGAATAAAGTCCCGGGGAACACGTGAACGAGGATCGTTACGAGGCGTTAATGGCGCTTGTAGATCGGTGGATAAAGGTAAACGCCGTGTCCTGATCCCGCGGCGACAGGGTGCCCGACACCTTTGGTGGCCGGTCCCGTTGGCAAATGCGAAACCTGTCGCAGGAACCGGCCAATAAAAACCGAGAGACCGGGGTCTCTGAATGGCCGGCAAGGTTAATGCGATTGGATGATTAGGTCGATTAGCAAATTGGCTGGCGACGTGTAGGACATTGGGATAAATGAGGATATGTCTATGCTGGGAACATGGCACTGCTGCAAATTGATGGCAAGGGATCGAACCACAGCCCCGATGTCGTCGCTGATATATTATGAGACACGGTTTTCGATAGGCCGCCGAACCTGCGCGTGTCAGCTTCCCAATTAACGCCACCCCTTGCCCACCCTCCACCCAAGAGGTGCCACCGAAAATTCCACCATTTTCCCCCCGAAATTCCTCCGCTCGGTCTCCAATTTCTCCAATCGCTTCCGTCGATTCGCCGAATTTTCCGGAATTTTCGACGAAACTTTGGCGGGAGATCGCTGTCAATCGTAGCTATTAATTTCTCTATTAATTCCGCTTCTTTTCAAATCGTCGAACGACGAATCTCGAATTTCGCGAATCGCTCGCGTCGGTTGACGGAATTTTCCTGGGAATTTTGGAAAAATTTCAACGGAAAATCACCGTAAATCGCAGCTATCGATTTCTCGAGCCACCTAATCTCTTGGAAAATTCCGCTTCTCTTTCAATCATTACACGACGAATTTCGAATTCACTTTACAAGCTTTTAAAAGCAAATTTCCGAGAAATTAATCGATGGGAGAACACGGCAAATCGTAGGTTTACCTATCGGTTTCTCGGTGGCAGTGAACCGGCGCGTGGACGTGCCCGGATTTATTTGGATGGCGTGTAAAAACAAATAGGAGATGCACGTGGATGCGTCACGGGGGACGTGGGCCGCGACGCGCGTCGTGGGCGTCGAAGGTGTAGCCGAGATTCGAGACACGTGGGTTATCCGGAGGAGAAGAAGCGGCGCGTGGCGGAGGAATTTTTCCTCCGCCGTTGATTATTTTCTGCCTGCCATATCGCGCGAGGATACATACATTTGTATCTCGTTAGACGCCGCGACGTCCTCCAACCGGCGTCTCGTTAAGTCCATTCCGCGTTAGAACGTGACTTAGAAGGTCGGACTCTCCGGTTTCAGCGGCGTAATAGCCGGAGAATCTCGTTACTCGGCTGGTAACGACGTCTAAATATTTCTCAGGGGCGATTCGTTGAAACGAGGCGTCTCTCGCTGTCGAGACACTTCGGCCGGAAGTTCGCCACGGCTTCCCGGCGTCACTGTTAATAACTTTTCTATCACGATTTATCCCGAGAGACTCGCGAAGAATAGAAACGGCGTTGTAACTCTTCGCGACGAGAAGAAGGGGAACGAAACGATACCGGTTTCCCGGGCATTATTTCGACGAACAAATAATAATTCCATCGAATTACGCGAGATATTTTATCCCGAATACCTCGCGTTCGGTGTGCGTGTAATTAACGAAATAACGTTGTCCGTGTTTTCTTTCCCCGTTTTCCGCGCGAATAATGGCACATTTCGCGTTAAAATTCAACGCTCGCGACGCTTCGGAACGCTTTTTAATAATAACGCGATAATAACGCGCGGGGATAATTAAAAATTACAAATCCCCGAACGTTTGTCGGTTCCTTCGCTGTCGCTGTAAATTCGTGTTTTCGCGTTGGAATATTCGTGCCGCGTTTTACGCGCGGCGGTACTCGCGCGAGAGAGAAATGTCGAAAGTAAACAGACGCGGAGAGTTATACCCAGCCGGGATTTATATCTTCGACGACTTTTGCCGAAACTTCCAAGGACCGGAGCTGGAAATCCCGGTTTTCCACCGCGTCAGGATTTTCTCTCCCGCGATCTGTCCGAGCTTTTCGCTTTTTCCCTCCCGGAAAACCGCGTTGTTTACAGCGTCATCCCGCGATCCACGGCTTTGTTCCGCGGCTTTGTTCCGCGGCGAGCCCGTGAAATGAACGATACTTGCTGGAAACTTTCCCGGTTCTCCTCCCTTCTTCCTTCTTACCGATGTTAACAGCGCGAGAAGCGTATCATCGCGAAATTTCCAGCTTGTCTCGGCGAGTTACGTCGAATAACGTTAACGTAACCGAATAACGTCGAGCCGTTATACTCTCTCTCTCTCTCTCTTTATTGCGAAATAAAACGCCGCGATTCGTCGAAGCGTGGCCACGGGGGTTGTACGCGAGCTAGGAAAACGAAAAGAGAAAAGGAAAAACGAGCGTTGGAAAAAAACGGGAACACGTAGGAACAAAGTTAAAAACTAGCCACGATCGATACGCCAACGAGATAACCGGTAAACACGGCGATGATCGGGTAAAGTTAGCTGCGAAGTTGAACGCTGAATGAAGGACGAAGGGAGGGATAAAAGAAAAGAAGAGAAAAGAAAAGAAAAGAAAATGGAAGGAGAAAGGCGAGGAACAGACACTGACAACTTTCGTTTATTCGAAGCTACGTCGCCCACGCGGCAGACACGGGTCACACCCGTTTAATTTCGCGGTTTCTCTCCTCTCCCCCGACTCACTCTCTCTCTCTCCACCTCTTAGATCTTGCTCTCGGTCCCCCGCGTTCGTTTGTTCTCGTTAGCCCGGCATTTGTCCTTCGCTCGGCCGAAATCCTCGCGAAGAATGGGCCCCCTCGATCGAGTACCCGTCGATTGTTTCTGGCTCTAATTGCGGAAACGCGATTAGCGCGGGTAAATAACCGGGCCACCGGTGCGGTTTCTAATTAATTCTCGGCCGGTGGTTATCGCCGGGCAGCGAGTCGTCGCCGATTTTACGCGGCGGGCCCTGTAATGAGCTTCGTCGACAGATTGGAGGCTCCGATGTCGGCGATGGCTCGCGTAATTAATCGAAGCCGGTCTGCTGCCTCTGCCCGGCAGTTCTCGATATCGCTCGGGGCAATCGAATCGATACAGGCGAGCTAATGGAATACACGCGCGAGGAATTTCCGGAAGAAGGAACGCTCCTTGATGGGAGAAGATAGCGCGACGCGATTTCGCGCACGCGACCAGCGCTGGGAAAAACGGCCAGCCTCGTGGCGGTTAGAATAGAGATCGGAGAGAGGAGAGAGGAGAGGCCGATCGAAGGAAGGCAAAGGGTCGCGGTCGATGGGCTCGTGCCAACTCTCTCCGCTACCCTTTCAACCGCCGAGCAGTTACTTCCGGTACCGCGATCGTAGATCCGTCGTCGCGCGTTTTATTCGATTATATTCGATTATATTCGATCGTTCTTCCGTTAACCCCGCCTCGTTTCCTTCGAAACGCGCGGTCCACTTGCTCGATATTCGATCGAGAGCGGGATGCGACGTTGCGGAAGAGCGGGACGCGTGGCGTCTTCGTGGCCAACGCGAAACCCGAGGACGCGTGTTCCCTTTCAACCGCCGAACAGTTACTTCCGGTACCGCGATCATAGATCCGTCGTCGCGCGTTTTATTCGATTATATTCGAACGTTTCTCCGTCAACGCCGCCTCGTTTCCTTCGAAACGCACGGTTCATCTGCTCGATATACGATCGAGAGCGGGAAGCCGAATGTCTCGAGCGGGACGTCTTCGTGGCGACGCGTGGCGTCCGCTGGCCGGTGGCCAAAAGGGACTGGAAGGGACGCTCGAAGATAGATTTACTCGAGCAGCGTACGATTTCGTCTGCTTTCGGCTGAGACGAGGCTAGATCTCTCTCGGGGCTGTTGGATTCTTTAATCGGATGGAATTTCGCGTGGTTGCAGAGTCAGTGACGAGGTGACGACCACGACCACGAGCACCACGGAGACACAGGAGGAAGAAACGAATCGACCAATCATGGCTAAAAGCGCGGAGAGGCTGCCCGGCACCTCGACCAGGCTCAGAACCAGAGACGACGGCTGCTGCTCGGTGAATTTCCTGAAATACGTTCTGCACATCTACAACGTGGTGTTATTCGTAAGTAACGCGCAGTCACGTACCCGATACGGATGCACGGTTATATCGAGCGAAACGCGAGAGGGACGGTGCATTGTCAGCGTCCAGGGGCTGAACCGTTTACATTTTCGCTCGCCGAGCCGAGCCGAGCGTTTACAATCGGCCACGTCCTCTCTAACCGTGTCGTTTCGCCCTCGCGGACGCCCACTCTTAATTGTTATTCCCGCGACCTCGCGGATCCAATCGGTCGCTAGAGAAACTCTAGCGAGAAGATTCTCCAATTGCCACCTTCGGCAAACACGAAACCTAGTACAGCGAGTAGAGTTACGCGTTTTAGATCTCCTTAAATCAGCCTGTTCTATGCGTTGCTGACTTCGAGTCAGATGTTTCGGGTATTTCGCTACGACGCTACCGAAATCGCTATCTAGAATCGCCTCTCGAGTGCAAAGAGTTAATACGTCAATACAGACGTAAGATATTCGTAAAATTCCTATATATTGAACAATATAATCGAAGATTCATCGGAAGAAGATGATAAATCTACGCTCTTTCATTGATTTTTCTCGATATTTCTCTATATTCCGTTCGCTTTCGTTGTCACACGATGTCACAATCGTCAGGCTAATAGGAAGGCTAATCGTCATTTCTGCCAATAAGGAAACCAGATTCGTTCTACTTCTGCCATCGCGTTAAAACGAATGGATCGGTAAGGGTCGGTGAGAATTCGGTCCTACGCGTTTCTCGTTAGACTTTAAGCGTAGTAGAAATCTATTCGGGTCTAGTCAAAGAAGAATTCGTAGAAACGAACTTGGCGCGAGTTTCGGGAGAAGGAAAGCGTCGGCGAAGGTATAACGAGGCAATTTTCGCGGACCACACAGGGGTGGTTCGGCCGAGCGGCTGCGCAAAGGCTGTAAACAGAGGATCGTGACCCATCGTGATACATGCGGTAAAATGGTAATGAGGTTGGCGCGGCGAGGTGCAGCCGCGGGCCGGAAAGGAAAGGAAAGGAAAGCGTCGAAAGGCGGAGAGGAATGGGAAAAAGAGGAAGAGGACGCGGATCGATCGGTAGCCCTGGCCGCGGTGCATCGCAATTTAATGCATAAAATGTCGACGCCTGGTCGGGGAACGGGCCCCGACGAGAACCTCCGCGAGATGAAAAATAAGCGAGGAGCTTGCTCCGGTCTTGTACCCTGTTATTCCCGCCGCCTTCTCCCGTGAACGCTCATTTTTCATAATTTCATCCGTCCGCCGGTGTCTCCTTCTCCTCTCTCTCTCACTTTCCCGTCTTTTCGCGTTACTCGCTCGAGATCTTGCCAATATCTTTTCAATCGGAACGAAGGCGATACTGGACCGAGACTACCGTTTCTCTCGTCGATAGTCGGTGAAAATCAAGGAAGGAATGTCAATAAAAGGCGATATTGGAAGTCTAGTTTGATCAGCGGCGAACGTTCAATCGGAACGAAGGCGATACTGGACCGAGACTACCGTTTCTCTCGTCGATAGTCGGTGGAAATCAAGGAAGGAATGTCAATAAAAGGCGATATTGGAAGTCTAGTTTGATCAGCGGCGAACGATCGAGCGGCATTGCGAAATCGTCGCGACGATCGCCGTTTAGACGAATAAACGAGAACGAGGCTGAGATTCGCTGGAATGTCAAGGAACCCTAGCCCTGAACGCTGTCAATCTCGAGCGATCGAGGCTATCAAGGGTGCTTGCTCGCGCAGATTGGAAAATCGTCGCGATGATCGCTCCATCGTTCACCGCGACGATCTTCGCGATGACCGTGGTACCGTTCCGACATGACGATGCAAGCTGCGAACGTACGTCGATTTAGACCCGACTGCGTCGCAATACGTCGGTAACCAGAGCCGATAACACGGGGATAATACTCGTCTAACCTGTCGAGAAGAATAGCGTCGCGACAATGCCGTACGCTTCAGCTTTTGCTCGGATTGATTGCGCTGGGAAGCGAAGTCGCCGGGTTATTCGCTGTTTCCGCGGTTCAGGCACGTAATCGTCGGATTCCTTGGCGACGATCTTCCTCGTTGGCAGAAATTTCCCTAGCTTCTCCTCGCGCATAGCTCTCTCTCTCTCTCTCGCTCTCTCTCTCTGGCCAGAGGTGTGTCGGCGCGGCACGCTAGGCGAATAGCGAATGAGCGTACAGGGTGAGCGGCGAAACGTCGATTCGCCGATCGCTAGCGGATTGCTCGTTACAGGAAAGTCCAACAGTTGGAAACTATTCGCGGTGGAAGTCGTGGCGGGCTGCTCGAGGCACGACTTGGCCGCTTGTTAGACCGAGGCTGAATAGCCGGCTGAACCGGAGGCTTCGGAGGATCGGCCGATTAATAGATAGGGTGAGGTCGGTTATTACGCGGCTGAGATTTATTAGCAGCGACGGAGAGAGCGATCCGGCTACTTTCTCCGGCTACTTCGCTCCCCTAACGGGTATCGGTCCGGTTGATCGATCCTCCGATCATTCGGTTATCCGATTAGGTCACCGATGGGCCCGGTCAAAGAGCAAGAGTAACCTAAGCGTGTCGGTGCAATGCGTTGCTCGCTTCAAGTCAAAGAGGTATTTCACTCGCTCCGCCTAAGATGCTCGCTCGTAGTCACTGCTCTTCTATAACGCTAATTCCTTGTCTTCGGGTTCGGTAGCTTCATGTAACACAGGCGTAAGATATTCGTGAAATGAGAGTAATAATGCACGAGCAACTAATGATTATCTTCGTTTATATTTCGTAAATATCGAAATATTTAATACCTTAGGAATGTTCACATTCATCGTAAGAATGTGAAGTTGAGGCTTTAGAGAAGTGTCTACGCTCTTGCATCTATTTCTGGCATCTGTCTTACCCTTTCTCGATGTTTCGCTCGCTTTCTTCGTCACGCGATGCTATAAGATGAGGCTAAAAGGAGGGGGTGATTTCTAGGAATAAGGGAAACAGATTCGCTCTACTTCTGCCATCGCGTTAGAATGGACGGGTTGTAAGGGTTGGCAGAGATTCGGTGGTACGCTTTTCTCAGCGGATTTGAAGCGAGCAACGCATAGTACGCGTTTCTCTGGAGTTTCGCGGAATGGATGGGAAGTTTGTCACGGTTACGTGATTGGCATGCGACCTGTGATCGATTAGCTGGCCGACCGTGTCGGGCATACCGTTCGGAGGAAGATCGCTGGGATTCGGACGACCGGCATACCACCGTGAAAGTTCGCAGCCAGCAGAGATCGCCGGTCACCCGTGAGAAGGCTTAATCAGACGGTTAGACCGGGGATCGTCTGCTAATTACCGATTAATAATGGCGCGACGCGTTCCAGCTCTCGCTGCGGCCTTTCACGTCCCGCTTCCGTGTCTTCCCTCTGTTCCGCGCGACAACGCGCATAATAATCCTAATAATCCGCGTAATAACCTCGTGTTTCATCGACAGCAGCGCGGAGAGGCGCGAAGCGTAAGGGGCCCGGCTATTTTGTTTCCCATTGTCCCGACAAGCTGCCAGCGCGAGCCTGCGTATCCCGGGCAGGTCTGCTGAAAAGTTTATTCCTCGAGGGTGCTCCCAGCCCGCTCGATGGCTAACTCTTTTACCGTTGCCGTTTTTTCCCGGGATTACCTCGTTCGGGGTAATCTTGTTCCTATTTGGATCTGGATTAACTCGAACGAACAAAGCGTCCCAGTCGTTTTCCGTTAAGTTTTTATACGGTCCCGGTAAATCGAGGTAAATCGCGAGTTTTTTCGTTAACGTATAAGAAAAGGAAGAACGGAAAGGTATCTCGTGCTGTTACCTCGAAAAATAAAGAAAGAACACTGTCGTTCGAATAAATTATTTGCCATAATTTCGACGTTTTAAATATCCCCGGTATTCCGGAATCGAACCTCGTGGCGAAACGTGTTCGCGGGAGAAAATGGCCGCTGCGAAGATCCTCTTAGCAGTTCCTTAAGCGGAATTAATTTTAACGACGGCTAATATGGAATATCGAGGCAGTTGCCGGCTCGCGCGATGAAACGCGATTATCCGGCCGCGTGGCCCAATCGCGTTACGGTCGCTCGTTATATTTATAATTCCCGCGTTGCACGCGGCTCGTTTAAGTCGCGTGAAATATCGCGCGTTTAACGCGGCCGAAACAACGGGGACGAGATTGAACGGAGTCGCCGAGGTTGTCCGGAGTTAATCTTCCAGTTAGCGTAAAACGGCCTGGAACTCGATCGTTTAGCATGATCGGCGTTGCCCGGCGAATCGCGCGGGGCCGAGGCGGGCATTTCGAGGCAATTGGCTGGCCGATCGGAAAAATTTCCCCCGTGATTGAAAAAGTTCGGAATGTTATGGAAAAGGGAGGAATCCAATTGCAAATGGAGAAGAAATTTAATTAAATTAAATTGTTTCGGTTTAATTGAAGCGAACGTTTAATCACGAGTAACGAGCGGCAGATTGGAATTTAAATTTGAATTCAAATATGAATAGAGATAGCCTCGTTATGGAATTATTTCGCGGCCGTTTCGAGAACGATTCGAGGTTATTTAAAGAGCTTTTTGAGATCAGCTTCGAGAAATACCGACACGCCTGCGTTTAGCCTTTTTTCGAAATTACACATTTTTAAAGATCTCGTCGAATATATCGCTGCTTTGTAGTCGATGAAAATTCTTCCCGAAGAAATTAAGTTCCGTTGCCACGCGATATATTTCCACGGTCTAAAATCGCTCGAATCTAAACTTTCTAAGAACTGTTTATCGTATAAATAGTATTCTTCGAAGCTGGATAAATAACGACGGTGAACTGTCGTAGCAGTAGCACTCGAAGTTAAACGAATAAATAGCACGAGCGATTCTCGAATTTCTATATAATACACTTGGTGGCTATTCACGGTAGAAATTGCCGAGACGAGATAATAGCCTCTCAATGGAAATCAGCACGCCGCGCGGGCACGCGCGTATTAACAAACGCGTTAATTGACTTCCGCGACAGAAGCGGTAATACCCAGCGAGAGAAACAGAAAGCAACGTTGGTCTGCTTAGAACTTGGCGTAACTGGAAGTTACGCTTTCCGCGAATTCGTCTGGAGAATATGGCGAAACGGGGAGTTTCCGGCGGAAGACGGGAACCGCGACGTGTGCCGGCCGATTCGCTTCGCGTGAATAGAAAGAAATGGGAAAGGGAGAGAAAGAAAAAGAGGAAAGGGAAAGGAGAGCAATTGGACGGAGCGGAGCGGAGGATTGAAGCGAGTCGCTCTAAACGAACGAAACGACCGTCATCCGGCTTATTTCTCGGTGGAGAACGAGTCCGGTGACCGCCCGGAGGTAATGGCTGTCCGCTCGGACCTATACCACGGGACACCTAGTGCATTCCCCGGGGTACTTGTGTTTCCGTGCAGGCAGACGCGCGCCGCGACGCTGCGACGCACGTAGACGCTCGAGTGCGTGCCGGTGCATCGCCCGGCCACGAATCGCGCTTCGCGCTTTTGTCGATCGCGAGACAAAAGCCAACTCCGTTCCGCTCCGAATTATCCGCGACGTTCCCGACTTGGCTACTCTTTATTCCAAAAATCTAAACATTCGTTCGATCCGCTCCTCGTTCGTGTGAATAATCGTGGAGACCTATCATTCGCACCGACATTCATTCTAAAGGGTAACGTAAATAGGTATTGGGAAACGATAAAAATATCGCGAAAGTGTAATGTCAGTGAATGGAAAGTTTCGATGCGACGTTGATGTATCGTTTAATCCTTTGCGCTCGAAGAGTTTTCTCGAAATACAGATATAACAGTTCAAAGCTTTTCTTATATCTCGTAAGCTCGCGATAGCCTTTATGCTGAAACGGAAAATGAAATTCACGAGTGTCTCGTTTCGTATTTCACGTGTAGTTAATTCTACTCTAGTTATTGCCTCGTATTCGTTATTTAAGCTTCAAGATATCGAGCCAAACATTGACTTAGAGTCGCTATTAGAATGCAAAGGGTTAACTCACTAGCGCCACCACGACCTGTATCTCCGACAAACATCCTACGTGTATTGGATTATTGTCTAAATTCAGCGATACCCTTGCGATCTTCTCTTTGCTACATACACCGTGTCGTTTGAGATATTTACCGTGCATATTTCAGTAGTTGAACGTAGAAAATGTAAACGTTCGAACCGTATGGCACGCGAGTGTAGGTGGAGCGAAACTCGGGAGGAATTTTTCCTCGGGTCGTTCGGGAAGATGAACTCCGCGCGGATGTTTGGGAGCTCGAGGAAACGGAGAGGTAAATGTTTAAGCGGCGAAGGAGTTGTTGGAACGTGGTCTCGAAGGGCAGAGGAGAGAGCAGCACGTGAGCTGCAGGCGAGGCACGACGTGATACGTAATTATTCTAATTTCATACGACTGTAGCTGCAGCGGGATTTACGTGCCTCGTCTAGATTGAATCTGCGAATATTCCGGGAGCGGACACGGGCCGGTTTCACGCTCGGAATCGCGCGACCACGATCTTTGCGCGACCAGCGGGGACGGTCCCGTGATGGAATCTCGTTCTGGCCAGAGAAAAGCTTCGGGGAACAGCTTTGTTCCGTCGCGAATCAGGAGAGGTAGAGTAAGCGCTCGAATGTCATCCTGGATTTTGGATAAATTAATCGTCAAAGTGGAAATTACCGTTGACGTACGTCGAAGTGACTTTTATCCCTATAATAGTAGTGTCTCGACTATAATATTAATCAAATTGTCGATTTGAAATCAAATTGAATTCGTATCAATAGAGAGCTGACTTCGCGTTAAATTGATTCTGACACAGGAAAGATGTACCAATTCGAATATTTTTGACAGTTCTCTGAATTTATTTACCCTTTCCCCGTTAAATCCCGTTAAACTATTATAAAAGAGCCCAAAGTCGGTATAGGTAAATTTTTTAGTATCTTTCTTATATTCGATTAGATCCGATGCGAGATTTATTTGGCTATCTATTAAATCGACTTGTATTAACACGTAAATCGTCGCGTTGAAGCCTCTGATAAGGTGTCTTCGAAAGCTTCTAGGCTCGTTTCAAACTAATAGGCTTTAGACTGCGTAGCTTTTAATCCTGTTAATCCTTCGAACGTGTTTCTATTAGTTAGAGCGATCTGTGTCAAGGTGGAGTATTACGGAGTACGTATCGCTAGCTTGGCTGGCCAACCTGTAATTTCGGAATGACTCATTGCCTGTCGGAAATCGAGAAGCGCGTCTTTGTCTTTTAATTGTCCGAGCGTTTATCGGGCTAGCCGCACGTGGGCCTGTTCTCGTTGATATATAGGCTATTACCGAAATCTAAACTATTTCGAGTGAAGCAATGAAGTAGGTCGAATGAAGTAGGGTAACGAACTCACTGACAGACGTTGAAAAACAAAATGACAGCTTACGAGTTGCGAGGAAAGGAGAGAAGACGAATGGTAAACTAATGGTAAACTTTGAGACTTCCTGGTGAATTTAACTTTACTCGTTATTTGATACAATGCTGCTCGTAGTCTGCTCTTCTATCTGCCTTTTATCCGATGGTCTCCCTTTGTTAATTTACGACCCTGAAAATTAAACGGATCGCTGCTTCGTTTAGTTTTCGAATTATCTGTCGCTACGTGTCTGTCATACACATTACCTTATCGGTCCCGGAGTTCGTTACTCTTACAGAATTTTTATATCGGACTTATACGGTAGCTTTCGAATACTTGGGGATTATATCTAACCCCTGAAGTGTTAGGGATTGCGAAGCTTGGAATGAAAAAGATTTTACTCTTTATTTTCCATTCGTTTTATCGCGTAGAATCATCCTTTTCTCGTTTATCCACAAATACTGGGACACCCTAGATAGAAAGAGGATTCACTCGCGAGAGACCTCGAACCTTGACTGAGTTAAGAAGGTCAAGGTATTCTTCCGTCGCCTTCTCGAAACTCGACGATCTTCACCGGAAAAGCTTCTCTCAAAGGTCACCGACAGCTTTTTCTTTCCGATTCGTTTTATCGCGTAGAATCGCCTGTTCCTCGTTTATCTACCGATGCTAGGACACCCTGTGTAGAGAACCAAGGGTTCACCGAGGTATCGCGATAGATCGAGTTAAAAAGGTCAAGATATTCTTCCTCCGCCTTCCCGAAACTCGACAATTATCGGAGAAGCTTTTCTCAAAGGTCACCGACAGCAATTAGCCACTCGCGGCGCGTTTTCGCGCTGTTGCAATCCCAGGGAACGTCGCGACGACGACGCTCGTCACGTTCCGATCCTGCTGCGCGATCCACGCGCGAAGAGCAAACTCGCGGGAGTAGAACGATCATACTTGACACGTTGTAAATAAGGGAGAGCAGCAGCTATCCTCGCGAGGAGATCTTCTCGGTTCTTATGCTAATGGCTGGCCAGCTCCGAGGGCCGCTCTCTCGCCCAACACGCTTCGGACCGATTAATGCGGCGATCTATCGTGCAACACGCGAGTCCGTGTAATACCTTCGTGGCCTTTCGATCGAGGCGGCTACCGAGGATCGATGGATCCTCCAGTCGATAAACTCGGACGGAATGTCACGCGCGCTCCCCGATGCCTGCCAGCCTTCCCGGCATTCCACCACTCCGGTCTGTCTCTAATCTGCGCGAAATTTCCATGGAATTCGGCTAGGTTGTTCCAACGCTCCGCACGGCAGCTGCTAACTGCTCAATTGTCACGAAAAATTTACAGAATTTCCAGCAATTACCGAGATTTTCCACTTCTCGAAGGATCGGATGAAAATGACGGTGACGAGTGACGGGTGATGAAAATTAATGCAAGGACAGGGAATTTATCAGTTGTATTGGAACTATGTGGGTGGAAGCGGGAAACAATGTCGATGTGTCATAATTGAATATATAAAAATGACACATCCGTTCTGTTAGATAGTCGTAACGAGAGTGTCGTATCAGCACGTGGCTCGGCCTTGCGACAGCAACTCTTCAGATTACTATGACGACTATTCTATTACTATGATACTACTGTTACAATGAGATCATTCTAAACGTTTCTGGCTAGAAACGATCCTATTAAAAAATCCAACGAACATAATTAGTAGGATTCTTTTCGCAATTTTCTACTGTTCACCGTCGTAAAGATTTCGCTAGGGTTTTCATATCTAGCGGAGATTGTTGACAGCTCCCATTTATTCAAAAATTCGTTCGGATTTCCGATTTTCAGATGTTCATCTAGATCTATATATCTATAACGTCTAGACTTCGAGCCAAAATAGCGGTGACGCGTGGTAAAACGTCCCAGCCGAAGAAACGAATAAGAATCGAGGATAGGAATAAAATTTTCATCGCGAATAAAATCCCGCGAAAAATCCCCGGTCTTTCCGACAATTCACAAACGTTGTTACGAGCCATTTGATTTTCTTCGACATTGCATCTCGGCTCCACCCCGCAAAAGACAAAGAGTTCCCGATGAGAGGAGAAATAACTGCGCGACTCGGGCCATCTCGAATAACATCACGGAAAGATCGCGATATATTTTGTCACGTCGGTTCGTCGTATGTCCCAAAGGATATCCTATCCCGTTTTTCCTTTTCTCCCGTCTCTTCTCGACCAAATTTATTCGGAATTCGGATATCGCACACACACGGAACGATTACTCGAATTCACCAAAGCTCGTCGCTGTCGGACCGTTTCCTGTCGGAAGATCTCCAGGATCCCGTCGCGTTTCCGACGTCCGCGCGTTCCACGGATGTCCGGGACGCCTGGAATTCCCGAAGGATCAACCCGGGAGGAGGACGTCGCGTGGCGAGGGACTCGAGAGCAGAGCGATTATCCCGAAGCACTCGTCGCGGGCGATCCAGCGAAATTATCCGACGAGTCTATATTCGCGGCGATCGAAATTGTTTGTCATTAATGGGACCGCTCGGCGCCGGTGGCCTTAAAACGGCCGTCGTAAATCATGCGAGCACGCCGTGGTATACACACGTAGCACACGCAGGTATTATGCCAAGGAGTGGAACAAACGGGCCGATCGTATCTCGTGGCAGCTGCAGCTGCGCCGAAGAATCCACCGAACTCGAGAGATCGCCCAATCGGGCCCCCAAGTCTTCCACCCCTGGCCATTTTTCTCTTCACCACGGCCAGAGACTCCACCGGGTTAACCCTTTGTCCACCCTCCAGTCGCCGTTTAGATCAGATTCTACAGATTAATCCACGTGTCAAACGTAAAATTACCCAACGGACGTCGAAGTGAAATAATTCTGTCACGTCTCGATTCGTATACGATATCTTATTTATCGTTTTAAAATTATTATCCACTTCATGGCAGAAGGTCTAAGAATCGTTATTCTAGAAAGGGTTAAGCATAACGTAGAAGTTTTCGAGGAATAGAAATTGGGTCCTCTGCTTCGGAGTTTGGCCGAGATCCGCTGCGGTGTATATATAGGCGAGGAACCTGCGAATTTCTCATTCGCGCGAAACTCGCGGCTGGCAGGATTTAAAATTAGACGCATCCCCGACATAGTTCGCGCGGAGAAGCTGCGCGATCCGAGCGGAGAAGCGTTGCGTAACAGCGAATATCCCGCGGCTGCTCGAATCTGTCGCCTCTGAGTAACGTTTGCTCGTGACCGTTTGACGAGACGCGAAATTGAAATAAAGAGAGAGAGGGTGGGAAGACCCGAAAACCGGGACGGAACGGCCGAGATCTCGGTGGCAGCGCAAAGAAAACGTTGGCTGGGAGAAAAAAGGGAAAGAAAGGGAAAGAAAGGGAAAGAAAGGGAAGAAAACGGCAGCGTTGCCGGTGTAGGATGGCTCGCTCGACGGTCGTAATCGTATCTTACGAGTTATACAACTCGTACCTAGTTACCGTCCCCATAAATCTTGGCAAAAATTCAAGAGAGGGTGTACCACGATTTATGGAATTAGCGGTGTAATATTTTATAGCCGCCGGGCGAAAAGATTGCCAGACTCGAACAAACGTCCGCCGATCTTACGGGTATTACAACGTAACTCCGTGACACGATGGCATTTGGAAAAAAGAGAAACGCGCCTTTACTCGATAAAGAAAATAGAGTCGACTCCCGCTGATAGGGAGGAGAATTATTTTTCCACATCGGCTCAAGAACGTCCCATTACCTCGCATGATCTATCACGACGCTCCCGACCTGTGCTAAGCGTATCAGGAACGGTACATTAAGCGTTTCTGAATGACACGCGAGGTGAAATTTTAATTTCCGACTTTGCAGCTCTGTATGGGATAAATAACAGAGGATACCTGGGATGATCGAGTAGTATAGTAAAATGGAACAATCCCAACCGCGTATCGATTAGGTAATTGTGGAAATCGCTGTTACTCTATTCGATATGAATAAATCTATTTATTCTGGAATATATCTAGTCTGCATTACACGTGGCTGTTCTGTTCTTCCTATGCTACGAGTAATTAGTCCAAACACCTGTAGGATGACGACAGAAATCGGTATTTAGGCAGAATACAATGTATATACTATATGTCTACTCAATAGCAATGAGATGAGAGAACGTAATCTCTAGCAAAGCCCGAGGTATTATAAAATTTTCGAACCCCCTTGAAACAAACCATTTATGCGTCATTTAAATAAGAACATTCGAGTATTTTCCATTTATTTATAATAGCACTGTTGATTTTCTAAGATCAACGAGTAGCAGTATAACCCTGACGATGAAACTTACTTCTCTAAAAAAACGATAATCGTGTAGAAAAAGAAAGAAATTCTCTTAAATGGCAGAAGCGGTCTCCTCGATCGCATTTACACGCGTTTTCATCGCGACGCGGGAGCGAACGCGTAAACTCTTCGATGATTACGCTCGATTTGCAATTCTTGGCGCGGCGATTGAAATTCCGGCAAAGCAGCCGAAACGGAGGAAACGAATTTTCTGCTCGATCGATGACGAGGTGGAGCGTGAAACGCGGTAAAAGGATGACCGTGGAGCACCGTTAGACCGCTCCCGCCTTTATTTGCTCTCCGAATTCATAACCTCCGAGGAAGGATAAGTCGGTGCTGCGGCGTCTCGGGGGGAAGCCTGGGCGCCGGGTTCTCGGGAGACGCCGGTGTGCCCCGAAGAATTCCAGAAAACCTGTCCAAACGAGGCTTTCGAGGGTCGCGAGGAACAGGGGTCCTCGCAAATATATCCAGCTGTCCTCTAATTGACCGGACTAGATAAAAACGAGGCTGTTTTATTTTCGGTTCGGCTGGATCGAGCCCGAGACGTCCTCCTCGAGACGCCGCGGCGCCCATTGTGCTCCTCGCGCTTTTGTCTCCGTTTGACAGCCCTCTCGCGATTCCTCGCGATTCCTCGCGACTCCTCGCGAGCAGGCCGACCACCCAGAGACTCCATTCAGCGGAAATCGCGCGACGAAATTGCCTTCCGACGACGCCGCTTCGTCTCTCGTCATACTCGCGAGTCGACGCTACGCGTCCCCGCTGTTCGAAGCTCGTGCATGCGTAAATAATACTCGCTGGAACACGTCGTAAATATTCCATCGCGAATACTAATCGTAAATTACGCTCGCTCTCTTCTGCGGACCGGGACGCAGCGCGAGGCGTCTCTGCTCCGTCTCGACGCTGCGGATTTCGTAATAACGCTGGACCTCCGGTCACTCGAACGATTCTTTTCTGCTGTAGTATCGCTAAAAATAAAACTTTACAGGTCAACCGTGTGGCGGCGATCGCCGTGCCTCTTTCGTTCTTCTACATAACCCCCTTTCTTTTTTTCTCTGCATTTCGAAACGTTTTTTTGACACGCGTCACTCCAATCCAATCAGGACTTTACTCTTGTGTTGTACGATAAATATCGCGTTCTTCTTTATTTCGCTGTAAGCTTTAGAAATTTTCGAAACATTCCAAATTCCGAACGTTATCGTCTCGGTAATGCACTCTCAGAGAATATCTCGAGCGATTGTCGGTGGAAAACGTCGAGTGTTCGAGGTGATTTGTGCTAGTTATAATTTTTGTTAGAACTGAGAAGTGAACCTTATTACTATTATTACTATTACCAGTATCATTGAAACGACTGCCTTACAGAGCTCGTTTGAACCGTCGACTCCTAGAAGAGAACATTCTCGAACAGTAACAATAGCCAGTGTTTCTACACAGGTGTCGCGTGTCACCTAATCAGCCTAATTACGCAACTATCGTTTCCCACCACACCGATACCACGTTCACGCTTACTATCTGTTCAAACACTGCTAGATCATGGATACCTAAGAGCGAACGATCGTCTGACATTCTTGTAGACTTTTTTCACGCGTGTGTCACACGTGACGGAATAAAGATCGGCGGCGGACGGAAAAGGCTGGCAGCCCTTCTCTTAAATACTTATGGCAGTGGGAGTAAAATTTTCCAAGCAATTAGCAGCGGTAACCGGGCTGGATGTCGCGAGATGGCGACTTCCGTGGGCAGGGGTTAATGGCCAGGAGCGTTGTCTAGGAAGTTGCCGGTCGCATGGGTGCAGTTCGCACTGCCCACGTACTGCACATTCCTCGATACCGTAAATATCGCGCGTCCGCCGATATTTACGTGGACGTTGCCCGTATATTTCCCGCTGCCTTGCACCGGCGCTCTCCCGTGGGAGAGGCGATCGGCGTCGCGACCGCGATGTCACTGGTGCAAAAATTCCAGGGAATCAAGGCTACCTGGGGCGGCGTAGAAAAAGAGAAAAAAAAAAGCAGGAAAAATACACGGGACACACGGGAGAGGAAAAGAGCGACGCGCAGAAGCGCAGAGAGAGGGAAAGAGAGGAGAGAATAGATAAATCGTGGGTTATCGACGACGTTGCACGGTGTGTAGCAGCTGTTCGTGGGCGGCGACCGTATCTGCCGGCGGAATTGAGCGGAATTCGAGCCTCGGATGGAAAGCAACCGCGTTGGAAGATCTGGCCGATCGTCGGATCGTTTTCCGTACCCACGACTACTCGAAGACTCCGCTTGGACCAGTTAATTAGACCCGAGAGATATCGGCCAACGTTTCGCACCGACACTTGGCCCGTATATCCTCCGGAAAAACCGTGAACGATCGCGCGAGTACGCGCGAATACGCCGGGCGACAGACCGATGGCACGTGCTCGCTCCGAGAATCCAGAGATACCGGTATTTCGGCCTGCGAATCGCGCCGTTATAAATCTCTCTTGATTTTACTCCGGAAGAATAGCATCGCGTGACGTTATTGCTGCGAATATATTTCTTTTCCGCGCGTTTTCCGGAATCGAGTGCCATTTCGAGCGTTAATATTGAACGCGAGTTATTATCGTTTTGAATCTTTCGTTTTCACGATCTTGCGAAGATCGTGGGATAATTCGTCTAGATACGAGGAAAATACAAAGTGTCGTTTTAAAATTGGGTTTAGGAGTGATTTTTGTATATCTATTTATATGAACACCCTTATTTTATTTAACCCATTCACTGCCAGGGAAATTTAGAGGCTTGCCTTGGGTACTAAGATATTATTTTGAAGAAATTTCGAAAAATGACATTTACCTTTATTAATAATTCCTAACTCAACCGGCTATAAACTTATTCGGTGACTAATTGGAATCTGCTACGAGATATTTCGCAGTTCGTAGTGAATGTTAATTAAATCTATTGATATCGTATAACTGAAGCAACTCATCCGTCAAATTGGCCGATCCTATAAATCTAGTGTCAAAAAACGAGAGAGACTTTCGCAATTTTTCAGAAGGAATATTTCTCTCGGAACTGTATAGAACATAAAAAACACGGTAACTCTCGTTAAAAACATATTTCTGTCAGATTATCGCAAGTACTCGAAAAATCTAATGCTTAACGTTCCCCTGTATATAAATATTTCGCCTGTTTATCCCGTAACCGCGTTCGAATTCGACGCGCGAAAGTACATATAGGATCGTTTTACTCCGAAATAACGAAATCCCGTCGAGCCGTGTTTACAAATCGAATTTCGTTTCACCGGGCAAAATTAATATAACGCGAGGCTATTGACGAAATTATCCGGTAAATTACTGCTACGGGATATATCCTCGTATTTTCGCCCTCGACAAAAATATTTCTAGGAATTACCGGAAATATCGAAATACCTTCGCGAATATATCAAAATTCGACCTAGTAAACTTAATATTCCTCGGACTCGGACGCAGAGTATGTCAAATTCGTGGGAATTTGCTGGAAAAAAAGCTCTTTCGCGTTTCCAAAAAGGAAAAGAGACGTTTATTTCGCGTGAATAGGCACGCGAAATTCGCACGCGCGGGATTAGTCCGGAAAACGTGGAAATTCGCGGGGTATGCCGTGGTTTCGCACGGGGAGACGCGATTGGTCGAAAAATCGGACGCGAATCGCGGACTCGGACGCAGAGGTTTGTTCCTGGATGAAAACGGATGGGCAGACCGGCGTGGAGGCGAGAGAAAGAAGGGATTCGAGCTTTTCGCGTTTCGACTTTCGCGTTTCGCCAATCGCGCATCCCAGCGAGAAACGAGCGGCGGGTAATTAAAGGTTAACAGCGGTCGGTGCTTGAACGTGGACGGATTTATTTCTGTTTCAGTTGTCTGGACTGGTGGTGGGCGGGATCGGTATCTGGACGGTGATTTCGAAGCACAGCTACGTGTCCCTGATGACGACCTCGACGTACCCGACGCTGGCCTACGCTCTGGTCATCGCAGGTGTCCTGGCCGTGGTCGGTAGCTGGCTAGGATGCGGCGGCGTCACGTCCGAGAACAGATGCGTTCTTCTCATAGTAAGTCTCCACCATTTCACGGGGTTTTGCAACTGCTTACGCGTGTACAGGTATAAAATGCAAATCTTTTAATACCAACAGGTCCATACCTTTTCGTAAAGAATAGGAAACAGGACATTAACGCTAGATTTGCTTCGAATTTCACCTATTATGTTTAAATAAAAATAATTCCTAAGCAAATATTATAAGTAGAGGTAGGTGTACGCTATCGGCTGGTCGATAACTTTCCGTAAAGAATAGAAAATTTGCGATGAAAAAATATTAACGCTAGGCTTGCTCCGAATTTCACGAGGAAAATTACGGGAAACGAATATTATAAGTGGAGATGGGTGTAGAGCACCGACCGAGAGCAAAAATAAAGGAAAGCAGGAGAAAATAACGCGAACAACATAGTTCCCGATTTATTTGAAGGGTAATAGTATATTTAGAAGTAAAAGGAGGAGCTGTTATTATAATTCTAAGGCTAATTCTAACTCCAATCTAACGCGGACTAACAACTCAAATAAAACAATGTTCTACAACTCAACCAACTCTCTGTTCTACTCTCTCGCAACTCTGTTCTTCACTCGTCCAATTCTCAACTTCTCCGACTTGACACGTTCTTCTACAAGCCGCTTTAGTGACCTACCCTGCGCATACCTAAAGCATGCTCGCTTACGTAATTCACTGTTTGCAGGCCAAGCAATACATCCTGCCCCTTTAAACACCGTTCTGGCGACTTTAAAATTTCCCCACTCGTCTCTTGATTAGTACCAACTATCATCGAGTGATCCGCGAATATCGGCCATTTTCCTCGCCGCGAAATCCTGTCCCAATTCGATCCACTTCCTTCACCATACCACATCGGATCGTACGTTAATCGCGAACATTAATTCCCGTTTAATAGAATCGACTGCTAGGGGATGCTGGACGAAATCAGAAGGAGAGATTGGAGGAAATCGGAAGGAAAGATTCGGACACCTCTGAATCCATCGTAACCAATGATCCGAGTGGATCGAATGGCGAATGTTGCTCGTGCATCTTGGCCGGATTGATCGGTTTGTCGAGGACGTATAACACCGTTGATGGTAGCACGGTGTCTCTTATCGATCATGCGCTTCCGTGCCGGCCATTTATCAGGGTGCCGCTATTGTCTGATTAATTAATTCTCTGGCCGGGGCAAACGCGCGTGGCAGCGCGTCAGAGAGAGGGGAAGGGGGAGAGGAATAGAGAGAGACAGAGGGAAAGATAAAGCCGAGAGGATACAGGAGGTCGGAACGTTAGGGAAACCAGCCACTCGAGTAACTCGAGCTATCGCTTTCGGAATTGCCTATAGCCTCGGTAGCAGATGCTCACCGGCTAACAGGAGCGATCGTTGGCGAAACTTTCGCGAGTTCCGCTCGGCCGGCAGCGAGGGTAGTTTCCTTCCCGTCACGAGGATCGTTTTCACCGGAAACGATCCCTTTTTATATCCGATTTTAAATCCGTCCCCGCTCTCCGCTCCCCGCCGCCATTTTATTACCCCCTCCGTATCTTCGCCCTTTATTCCCCGCTTTTATTCCCGCCGCGCATCCCCTCCACCAGCACTCTTCTCTCGTTTTTAAACTTTTCAAGCAAAATTTCATTCGCGATGTAAACGTTCGAGAGGACGAAGGGTGGAGAGAGAGAGAGAGAGAGAGAGAGAGCGAGAGGAGGGTGAGATGAGGGAAGAATACTCGCGATGGTAATTAAAATGGCGCGCCACCATTCAGAGCGACCTCTCCTCGTCGGAGCATTTAAAAAAAGATTTCGCCAACTTCCGTTTCCGGGGCAGCCTCAATGCTCATCTACGAGCCCCGTTTCTTCCCTCGCCATGGGGCTGAACTTCCCTTTGACTCGCGTCGCTGCCTCCGACATTATTGCCCCAGGCACCGGAGACTTTGTCCGCCGCTCAGCTCGCTTTCACCACGAAAATGAACGAAAGACGTAGCGAAGGAGCCAGCTTGAAAGACTCCTCGTTTACCTTATACTATCGATTGTTCTCCCCAATTGCAAAGTCTGACCGACCTTCCGAGCCTCTCCTGTCTTCCTGTGCCACCCTTGCGTCGTTTAATTAAGCAACAGTTCGGGCCCAGGTCTACTTACAGGCCCGAATCATCGAGGTAAGGGCCCAAAGTCGCGGAATTTACGATAACATGTAAACTAACGTGTCCCACAAATTTTCGTCCAACGCGACAAAAGATAAATCTAACAATCCGCGATTCAAGTCTAATTGATTACGAGTGATATCAGATTCGTGGTATATTCAGGTTTGGTCCAAATTTTCATCTCGAATCAAACTCGTCGAAGCATGGCAAAGGATTGATTTTTGGGTATCTCGTTGCAATATCTGTCTCGTATTCGCATTTCGCGAAGCGAGAGGACAGGCAACTGGCATGTCAGATTTTTTATTGCTTTATTTTAGGAAGGAAGAATTCAATAGGTTGTCCCTGCGTGTGTTCTTTTATCGACGACCACGTAGAACGCGTGATAAATAGCCAGTCGATAGGTCGATTTCACATCGAATGCATAGTCCATTTCCTCCGACATTACCGTCTCAGCTCTCTCTTAGTCTCTCTTAAGTCTCTTTCTACCGATGGCGACCGAGTGTCAGAGGTTGAGATCTCAGACAACTCGATGACTCAGAAACGATTCGAAGATGACACCAGGATGTACTCTTAAAAGATAGGGTACAAATCCTTAGACTCTTCCGCGAGAGGGTAGCCGCGATTAGCCGTGACGATATCTGGGCATGTTTTCTCTGGAAAACATTCGAGTTTCGTGGTTTGGGTATCTCAGAGAACAGAACAGGGTAGAGAAAGATCTGCTGTAAAAATGGAGGAAGGAACGAGGACACAGGGGACTCACGGGAAGAGAATGTGGCGTGACACAAGGGTTGCCGGCATGACAGACTTTAATGCGAATTTACGGAAGGGTTTAGGGAATGTGTCCTGCCTTTCTCGCGATAATCCGTGGGATGTTTATTGGAAGCGAGCAGAAAAAAGATCGAAAATGTATTTCGCCCCGATGAAGACTGTAGACGAGTAATTAACTCTTTGACTGCCGGTGCGCCGGGCTCAAACGCAGTAACTACTTTTTCTCTCTGTCTTCGTGCTTTATTAATTATTCGAATATTCTCATTTTTCTCGGAATCGAATAATTAACAATCGTCCAATGTTCATACGCGTTTACAATCTACAAGCGTATTATACTGGACGTGTATAAACATTCGTAACAAGTAGAGAGTTAATTGAATACAGCGCGCGTATTTACACGAACCTAAAACTACTTAACAGTGTTACGCAATTCTTTCTCTCAACGAGATTTTATTCTTTAGAAGTGAAAAGGCTTCTTATATATATATACATAATTCTATGCGATGAATGCGAATCTGGAAGCGAAATCTGGTTAAGGTCTTAGGTTTACGGAATAAGTAAATAAAAATTATGGAGTCTTCCTGTTTTTACGAAAATACTCTAAAGATAGTAATTTCTTTCCAAAATTTGTATCAAATGCTTCTTATGGTACTAACCTCTTCCATGTAAAATCTAATTTGATATATAATCGAAGGATTTTTTCTTACTACTCCGAGGTTACTCGAAAGCTCTAAAAATTATAGAGTTTTCCATCGTTCTATCGCCTGCTGTAAATAGCGACATGGCCATCTTGTCCACGTTCTCCTTGCACCTCCCAAAAGAGGATTCGTTGCTTAATAAATATGCAAAGTTACGAGAACTCGGGGTTGAATTCATCGGTTGTTTCTCTATCTGAAAACTAGCGTCGCCTGCTAAGCTATAAATCGTGCTTAAGCGAGAATTAGCGCGGCGCTGCGCTGCTATCTCGCGTTTCCATTGAGGCTGCAGCCATGCCGGACTGGCTAACGCTTAATTCCGCATAAATGATAGTTAAATTCCACTAACAACCCTTGCAAACCACGGAAATCTACCTCAGCCGATTCTTCGTCGTCTAGTTCCCGCCGCGTCGCCGCGATCGATCCCCCGCGGCCGGTCCCCAGAATTCAACGGGAGATCTAGCTTGCCAGGCGTCATCTTTACTATCATTTGTCTCCTTCAAGACAATGCTGGGACTCGCTTCGATCCTGCATCGATCATGCTTCGATTCCGCTTTGATCCCGCTTCAATCTGATTTCGATCTCGTTTCGGTCCCGTTTCGATCTCGCTTTAATTCCGCTTCGATTCCGTTTCGATCCCGTTTCGATCTCGCATCGATCCCCTTCGATGGATTGCTAAGCGACGAATCGTCGTGCTAACGTTAGCCTAACGCGATGTTAGTCGCTTGCTCTTATCTCGTATCACAGTTGCAAGCGAAAAGTGCGTTTTCCGTTAGATAATAACAGCTTTTGCACGGTTTACACGCTTTTGCGTTCTCGCCATTCCGCTACTTTTGCCAACTTGGCTGGAATTTATCACGCGTTGATCTTATTTCCTAGGCACGCCGCTTGATCAGGCGTAGTTTATGCAGCGTGGGCTATTCATTTTTTCCTTCCTGTTAAATATATTTTCTTATTAAGTGATTTGTTTAATCACACGATTATTCAAATTAACCGTGAAGCCGATGTAACGGGAATATATTATATATTGGTCCTGTTTCCTAGGAACGTCGATTGATCAGATACAGTTTATGGAGCGTGGGCTATTAATTTTTTCCCGCTCTTCGCGAGTGTGTTAGAACGAAATTGCGTGATTTATTTAATCGAACGATTATTCAAATTAACCGTGAAGTCGACGCAACGGGAATTTATTACGTATCGGTCTTACTTTTGAGGAACATGGATTGACCAGGTATAATTTATATCGAGTCGGCTATTAATTTTTTTCTCGCTCTTCTTAAGCGCATTAACGCAAAATTGCGCGATTCGTTTCATTAAACGATTATCCAAATTAATCGCGAAGTCGACGTTAAGAAAATTTATTATATAATTCGTCGGTCTTACTTTTTAAGAAGATCGATCGATCGGGTACAGTTTATATACGGTGAACTGTTAATTTTAGGATGTACTGTACGATTCGTTTTATTATTTTATTTTTAGTTATATATATATATATCGATTTTATTTGCCGAGAAAATCGGTTGGCCAGAGGGAATTCGTGCAATCGCGGTATCAAATAAAATTAGTTAATTCGTTTAATTAAATATTTATTCGAATTGATCGTGAACCAGATTTTTGCAGATTCTCTACTTCTCTCGGTTTATGGGAAAAAAATAAACTTCAAACGCAAAAATGTATAGCCTTCTACGACATCCATTCACTGATCTTCGTCTTTTACGTACTTAAAAACATCCTCGAATCGAATTTTCCAATTCTCGCGACTCTCAAATCGCAACTTCCAAAATTAAAATGCGAAATCTCGAGAAAATTTGTAATTTGTACAAATGCGTATCGATCACGGTTAAACAATTCGATGCTGAACGGACCCTGAATCCAATCTTCTCTACGGTTTCCCTATCTCGTATATTTCCTTTACCCGAATTCCTTGCCAAGAAGTCTGCTCAACGCAAATCCTATAAAAATACCTCAAACGACCATTTGAATTTTTTATTTCAAAATTCCTCGTTCGATCAATCGGCTCCATCTTTCTTAACCCCTTCTTCCTTCCTTTACCCATCCATCGCTCATTAAACCAATCGCGGTAACTTTATCATCGCCCCGGCATAAACTCTCGATAAACTCTCGATTTTTCTCACGTTTGATCGGCGAGTTGCGGGAGGAAATCGGAATTCGCGAGACGAATTCGGCCATGAAACCCCGTTACACTGCGGATAATTCGGTATAATCCGTTGGCTATATGAACGTTAGCAGAAATCGCGCGGTGGAAGAGCTATGATAATCGGTGGGAATGTGAGCGGCGATGAAGCGATAGCGTAGATTCGGGATCGGCGAAACGCTGGCGGACAATGCTGGCGTGTTGGACGGACGAGGCGGATCGGCGGGATAATTAGCAAGCGCGCGTATTAACGAGCCGCGGCTCGGTTCGATTAGTATCCATAGCGGTGGTGGTCGATTTTCTTTGCGCGCCGTTGAATGACGTATCGCGATCCCGGGATCGGCGGACAGGTCTCGACGCCTCGGACTGGTTCCGAACCAGTTCCACTCGTCCTGCGCACCGATCCGAACGCTCCGGGCGAGACCGCATTACTTCCTAAGTATCCGACCGCCGATCGCGCCACTTACTGCCAATTTATCCCCGTACGGGTAAGAAAATCCCGGGCTCCAGGCCCGATCGACGATTTGCCGATTTCCAGCCACCTCGAGCTGCCTCGCCGCGTGTTTATCGTCGCGAGGGCCGCTTTAAATCGCTCCGAGCCTTCCTCCCGGCCCAGAGATCCGCTCCGAGTTCCGACGACCGGCCGGGAACATTGTCGGGCCCTGATGCCACCAAATTGATGCTTGCCAGCACGTTCCGATTCGGATACCACCGTTTTTACGCATTCTTATTCGTAAAGTTGCACGAGGATTTATCGTAGGCTCGATCTTGCCAACAGTCGGGGAAATATACTCCGAGTTGAGTATTAGATTCGATATTCTTCCGGTTTTGCTAGAAAAGATGTAGTGTTCCATTTAGAGAAACGGTGTTGAGCCTAGAATTTCCGAAACGCTTTCATCTATTAAGAAAATAGATGATACGCTGCGTATGTCTAACTGTTATAGTACCCGAACTAGAACTGAACACGAAAATCCAAAGGCCCAAATGGGCCCAATGATTCGTTTCCTTCTGTCACTCGCTATCGTTGTCCTCTGACAATTTTCAAAGTGACATTCAAACTTTCGAATCCTGCGATGCTAATATACATGCATATAACGTGTTTTCTCTTACCGAGAAAAATTTAATTTAATTTTCACTCCGTATGATGTAAGGGATATGTATCGGCAAAGAGAGATGTTAAAAAGTAATACTAACCATTGCACCGAGTCTCTTTACACTACTGTGCTGTTCGTCTTCATGACTGTATCACTGTCTTACTCTTCTTCTCTATGACTTCCCTTGCCTCTTAATTCACTCTCCTTTCATTCGCCCACCCACACTGACCACACACGTGCAACGCACTTCGAAAATCTCACGCACGTTCCAAGAACTCTGGTAATCCATTCCTAAACTTCCTCTCGATTATCGTCATTCGCACCGATAATTCTTTAACGCGACTCGATATAATTTTTATCTCACGAGATATACACTCGAAAATTGCGGAATACAACAATAGCGTAAATGAAACTGACACTTGCTTTAATTTCGTTCTTCCTTTATTTATTTAAACGAGCAAATTCCAAAGAAAACGCTTGAAAGCATTGGAAGCAACAAAATTGACGGATGATTGTAATCCGGAGTGCAAGGGGTTAATCTAGTAGTTTCGACACAGACATCAGACGACATAAGAGACGAGGTCGCGAAAGTTCATTCCGAGGCTAGAAAATCACCGTATTTTCCCCCAGCTTAGGAAACTTCGTAGAAGCAACCTGGTTGCTTAGATTTTCCCTCGCGGAGGGTTCGATCCGAGGCGACGAGAACGCCGCTATGAAAATCGCGAAAAATCGCGGAAATCCTTGGATCAGGATTCGACTCGGTCCACGCGCCGCTTTTCGCGTAATTTACGACTACTGCCGTTGGTTTAATCGATATCGAAACGGGGGAAAAAGTTGGCCGATAGGGTCGGTCGGGGAAGGAAAAAGAGAAGAGAAGAGAGGAGAAGAGAGGTTCGGCTCGGCTCGTTAAGTCGTCTATGCACGCGGGGACGTAAAAGGAGATCCTGCGAGGATCATCGGCGATATCTCCTTGTTAAAACGTGTCCACGTCGCGGCGTAACGAGGCGTCTCTCGATAGCGAATCTAGGGATCGTTGCTCGCTCCATTTACCATCCGCACGCACGAAACCGCGATACCGGTGATTACGCCGAGGGGAAATATATCGGGAGTAGGTTCGTTCGCTTTTATATTTAGTTACAGGAAACACGCGCGGAGAGGAGATAAATGCCCGGCGGTCGGGCCACCTTGGTCGTCGCGGGCCTAGCGCTATGAAACAAAGGGATATCCTTTCCCAGGATCGGGCACCTCATTACCCGGCATCGGTACCGACACCGCGCTCCGATCCCCACGGTCCTCCGTAATGGCCAACCCTTCCAAACCTCCCCGAACCTCTTCGCCCGAGATCCCTCGCTCAGAGGTTATGTTTAAGCTCCGTTCTGGGTTTTATTTTCGGCGAAGGAAATTTTTCGCCATTCGAGATCGTCGAAAGTAGGGCGAAAGAAGTTTCGATGGATGCGGATAGAGACGCAGAAACTAATGGCGTTTAAAGAAATTTTTGAGGGTTTGCAAGATTGGTCCGTGCGTTCTGGTTAGAGGTAGAGAGTGGAAGCTAAAGGGGTTTAAGCTTGGTTTCATAAAGAAAATTTTTGGCGATTCTAGATTTTAAAGAGTTGAAGGATAGATCTGCGATGCCCGTAGTTAAAGGTGCAGAGTAAATCTAAGAGCTTTTAAACTTGGTTCGATGAAGGAAACATTGACGATTTGGAAGATTGGACTCCTCGTTGTGGATACAGATAATGACGTTTCAGATTAATTGGACGAGAGAAATTTTTGGCGATTGTAAATTTTAAAAAATTGGTAGATAAATCTATTTTCCACGACAGATACTTGCAACTTGCAACAAAAGATTGCCCCCACACTTCGTCTTTGTGCCTCGACGATTAACGCTAAAGCTATCATGATGAAATGTCAGTGAACTGAAAAGTAGAATAATCAAAAGATATCGGAAAATCTTGGATGAAAGTCTGAAAAATGACTTGAACTATCTTTTGCAACCACCATATCGATTACGCGAATGCCGCGTTTTATTCATCCTTGCCTAATCGCCTCGGTGCGACCACAACGGTCGCTGTTCAGATAGAAGAGGAACCTCTTGGTTTTTGGTGCCAGACATCCATGATCCCTGATTCTTGCCCCGAATCCCGCTTCCGTTTACGACCTCCACTTCCCTCGAGGATTCGACCACTTCGGATTTAATGTTTCCTTAATTGCACCGCGCTAGTCGAACGAACCGTTCCACCATGCTGAAGCCCTTCCCATGGCGCGTGCGGATTCTATTTCGTAGCTCTCTCAGGACACTCAGACACGTCCGATCTCTACCCTCTGCCGCTCCAGGACCTCGCAAATCTTCTCGTTAGAGGACCTCGCGTGGAACTGCTCGACTTCCATGTTTTTGGTACGAGATGGCATCCGTTGTGTCTGATCAACGCTCGACCTGAACCACGGCTTAACCCTCGGACAGCTGTCCGTGAGATACTCGCATAATTAGAGTACAAATCGACCATGCGTATCGTTCTAGATTTCTTATTTATACTTCTTCTATAGGTAGACTTGTCATTTATTTCGTTAACCCTTAACACTTTTATTTTTAAGCGCGAATATCGACAGGAAACTTCGATTTATTCTCGTCGTATTCTGACTTGCAAATTTTCAAGTGTCGGACTTTAAACGTGTAGATAATATGATAATAACATTAAAGTCATTCGAAGCAATCTTTATTCGTTCCAGACGTAATATAATTTTAGTTAGAATATTTATATTATTGCGCATCGGTGGTGCTTGAGAGGGAGGGGTCAACTTGGAATCGTAAGGATTGATATTTCCTTTGTATTCTTGACCATTCTTTTTATTTTCTAAAATTTGTATCGATTCGGATCGAGAAGTGACTTTAATAATTTTTAATTAATTTTAAAGATGTTGAAAGTGGATAGTAAAGTACAGAGTTTGAATTCTAGGAAATCGCAAATTAGACAGGTTTATAAGAAACTAACGATAGATTCCTCTCTTTTTTTGCCAATAAAGAGTTGCGTAATTTTTTGTCGAATTCAGATATCGAGAGTGCGTATTATTCGTCTAGCTTGTCAATAACGGTGTATCTGGAAGAAGAAATTGCGGCGTACGTGAAAGTTGCGAGGCAAAGAGTCAGGAGAGTTTTTAAAACGCGCTGTCTCTAATATTCGGGACCGGTCTGTTTTTCCTCCGAGCGTTGACGAAAGAGGAAACAGTTTTAGCAAGCGATACCTTTTCAGCGTACCACGAAATTCGACTAATTACTTTGCCGTGAGCACCGTGAGCGGAAAAAGGTTGAATATCGCTGCGGCATGGGACGGGCCTGTGTACGTTCCGCTTCTTCGAAATTACTTGTGCCGGCTGAAAAGCCCAGCCACGTTCAAAGCGAAACGAACGAGCAACGAATGTTTAAAGGAGACAAAAAGTGGCATCGATTCGAAGACAGCGTCACAATCGCGACGGTAAACGGACAAAGAAACAAAGGGACGACGGGGCCCGTTTCTATCCGGTTGAGTGTTCTAATTTCCCGTTTCAACGGGCATGATGAATTTTTCTGTCGGCTCGGATTATCCGGCCGTCGCCGGCCGATAATATCGCAGCTCGGTTTCCCGATTATTCGCCATTTTCCCGGTTCACCGTCCCTCGTTCCGCGATTACTCGGAATTTCCACGTTCCGCCCTTCGCGACTATCCGAAATTTTACCATTTCGGAATTACTCGGAATTTCCCCATTCGACGTCCTTCGTTTTGCAATTTTTCCGAATTTTCGCACCTCCGGTTCCCCGTTTCGCGTTCTCGACATTTCGCAGCGGAAACGAGATTTATGACCGAAATGCAGGCACACTCGTGGAGAAAGTGGATTAGAAGAAAGGGAAAAAACAGAGCAACGATTATTCGCGAACAAAATGTAGATAAATTCGTAGAGAAAAATGAAATAGAAATAAAACGGATGGAAAAAGTAGTAAGAGGTTACACCGGGATAGAATTCGGAAATCAACCGATCTAGCGAGAGTTAATCGGCGGATCGACATCGCGTCGTTAAAATTTTGAAAAAATGGTTGGAACAAAATTACCATAGCTACACAGGTACCGCTATGGCGTCGCTATCGACGATGAAACAAACCTGGATTATCACCATGCCGAGTGTCAGTGGACTTGTGAAGACATTCCGCGATAAACGGACGATACACCGGTAAGGAATTCGGAAATGGGCCGCGGCGATTAAACGGTAGCGGAGGAGGGGAAAAACAGTGGCCGGGGACTCTCTTTCTCCGTGATCGGAGATTCCTTCTGGCGATGGTAATTGGACGCGTTGGGTAATGGCATAAATCGCGCTGGTTTTTCCAGCGTGGTCTCGCAGACTGAATGGGTCCCCGTACGCTTTCATTCCGCGTCATTCCGCGACGTCACTTTGGAAGGGGATCGAGGCATGTGTCAGGCACGGGGCCGTTTGTGCTCGGGCAATCGATTTATTTGCATTGTCCACGGATATCGGCTGTGATTGCCGCGACCGCAGTCAGTGTTCATGATCGACCGTCTATTCGCTGTCAGCGGTTCTGTCCAATTCTAAACTGTCAATTGCCGTTCCCGCTCCGATCCTGTGGCCGGTGTAATGCGCCTATCGCGTCGGGGCGCGTTGAATTTAACGCCGATCCAAAGACTGCTCTCCGAATTTTCCCTCTCGCTGAAAACGTGCGATTTTCAAAAATATTCGCGTCCTTCCGAGATGAAACCGTGATTGAACCCTTTGCCATTTAACTTTCACAATCGGGCCTCTATTCTGTTATATATATATATTGAAACGGGACGTGTCCCGCAAATTTTCGTCGAACGTGAAATAAGTCTAATAACACTGGAACAAATTTTAAAAATTTTCTATCTTTTCTAATAGCCATTGAGCAACTTTTATAATTTTCGTGCAATTCTTCATTTCAGCCATAGTCTGACATTTTTTTTTTTTTTTTTAAACTTGGGTTCTTCGAAAGCTGAGGATTACAGAAAAATTTCGTTTACGGATTCGTATTCATTATTGAAGCAAGTTCTATAAGAGTTACTCGATGGATATTGCAAGTCAAAAATTGTGTTACACAGTGTTATACGTAATTCGCGTCTAAAGTTTAATGCCTAACGCGATTCTCTTTCTCCAAGCTCGTTCTTTCCTCCTCGACCAACGCAATACACATCCTATCGTGGCTCCATGTATCTCACACGCGTCATTCATGCCGAAGACTTTCATCCCCGCAATGCTAATTGCCAAATTACGTCTGGTCTCGACTGCTACGTCGTCGAGACGAGTAAAATCGAATGGAGTCTAATCTGGCAATTGTAATCGTCAATCTACGTTGACTCGCGAACGCAACAGTCGAGACGAGTAAAATCGAATGGACTCTAATGTCGCAATTGTAATGGTTAATCCGCGTTGACTCGAGGATAGAGCAATCGAGCCGAGTAAAATCGAATGGTCTCGCAATCGACACTCCGTCATGAATATTCGTTGCACTCGCTCCACCTATGCCGAGGACTTTCATTCCCGCAATTGCAATTGTCAGTCTACGTTCTCCCAGCGATACACGCGCTCGAATCGACTCGATTTTATACGATTTTATACGAGTCGACTCGAATACAGTCTAACCGTTAATCTACACGCGTTGTCTCAAAAATATAGCAATCGGGAGGAATAAAATGGGATTCGAGTCGCGAAGGAGCTAGAGATCAAGCTGGAAAAAGAATCCTTAGTTCCCCTCGTTACGAACGGTGGCCTGTAGCTCGGTAAGATTGCGGAAAGAGGGTGCGATTTGGAATGGAAAATGCAGGAGTTTCGCGAGTGACGGAGGGAGTTGCTGCTAGCTCAGCGATTCGCTGGAAACTTTTTCGTCCAAACGATCGACCGTGGCCAGTTCCTCGCGGTCTGAATATTCATGCGGGCAGGTCGTCGACGCGTCGAGGATTTATATTCATGAAAATTCTAAAACGCTTCGAGCAGCGTTTTGCGGCTCTAACACGTACCGCGGCGGATTCCGCCGCGAAGAAACTTTATTCCCTCGAACGATCCTCCTTCGGGGCCTCATCCTCGCGGACCAGCGTCCTCCGGCTCGTTCTTCCGCCCCGGAACGCGTTCGCCATCTAATAGTCTAACTGCAAGTTCGAAATCGCAAATGGAATTTCGATATTCCATCGTTCGCGGTGAGCTTTATATCCTTCTCCGATTTTTATTCCGCGATTTTGCGGAATGATCGACGTTTCCGAGACGCGGCTGGCCTGTGCGAGGGAAATTAGCTGGAACGCTAGCAATTTGCCTGGAAATTAGGGAAACTCGATGTGTTGGTCGCGTGCCAGTCGGCTGTTGACAAGCGTGGCATAATTCATCGCGACAGCAGACGGAAAGGAAACAGGTTACCGAACACGTTTTCATTGCCGGACACGACAACCGGCCGCTGTTGCGTGCCGTTATTAATCGATCCTTTCGAGAAGCCGACGTCTGGAAATTCGATAATTCCGAGCAATCGGCCTCTCGAAATTCACCGTGAAAAATTCTGCTCGAAAATAGTAGCCGAAACTGGATCATCTCGAGAATGTCAAAAACACGATGGTTTCGGATATTCGACGCTGGAAATTCGATTATTCCGAGGAATTCAGGTGGAAAACTCGATCGCGACGAGAAGCCAACGCCGAGACGTCGGAAAATTCGATAGTTTCGAGGAGTTATCCCTGAGAATTCGATAGTTCCGAGAAGTCGACGTTGGAACCTCGATAGTTTTGGAAATTCGTTAAAAATTCGATCGCTTAACTCGGTAACTTGATACCCAAAATTCATTATCCTGCGAATGCATCGCTAAAAACTCGATCGTTCCGGGAATTCACCGCTGAAAATTCGATCACCTCGGGAAACCGAGGCGGAAAACTCTCTAATCACAAGAAAATCAACACCGAGACCTCTATCTTTCCGAAATATCCTCGCGAGAACTCGGTCACTCCGGAAAGTCGACTGTGAAAAAACTCTATGATTGGCGAAGAGGACAAAGTGGGACTCGTGGGATAGATTCGCGTTTTGGTTCGTGAAGAGAGAGATCGATCTATCTCTGTGTTGGATCAGCTGGTATTAACGGTGCTGCTGGACAAAAGTGGAGGCCCCGGTTGAGAATTTACGCGCTCCTCGGCTCGCGTCGGCCACGGTTTTCCGCTTTTGGAGAGGCGGAAGTCGTTAGCGGCTGATGATCGGGATCGGAATCGGGATCATCGAGATCGTGGGAGGGAACGGGAACCGCTTCGGAGGGACACGAATCTTCGGAACGTTCCGTTAATCGCTCGAAAACGCGGGTGTTCCGTGAAAGGAAAGCGGGAAAGTGGCGCGAAAGGTTGACATCCGAACGTTCGCCCTTTAAAGATTATTTATTCGCGACACAGTGCATCCATGCGATCTGTCCTGCGAGATTTACAGGGGAATTCCAATAATCCGACGTGCTCGGTAATTCTGCAATGCTGGCTCATCAAATATGCCGGATTATTGAACTATGCTCTCGTGTATGCCTGCGATATATCTACAAAGGCGAGGAAAATAACGGAGAAACGACTGTAATTGACGTTAGAAATTAAAGTACTATCGATTAATGTTCGCGGTGCTCCGATTCCAGCATAATTACGCGTGGATAATTTTATCAGAAATACAATATTCCAGTCTAAAACAACCGCGAAGTCGAATAACGCGATGTATCACGATATATTGTAATCGATTGCGCGATAATTACGCAAAGAAATATGAGAACCTTAAAGAAGAATTAAATTATTCATTTACCTTTCGTTGGGAAAACACGAACGTGGAATTTCGAGCCAAAAATTTTATAACGATCGTTCGAGCTTTGATAGATTCAATATCAGTTTAGTATCATAGTGCTTTTACTCTGTTCATACTCGATACTGCCAATACCACAGTCCAAATAACCATTTCCAAATTTTTTACGAAAAATTCTACATTCGACGTTATTTTTCTTTCACCACAGGTACCATGAATTTTTCAATATCGCCTCCTATATCGTCCTCTTTAATTCTCCCTTCGTTCCCCCATCTGCGAGTCTCTTAACCAATCTTGCTAGCTTCTATTTAAAAATTAATTCGCGCTGACTATGTAGTACCATTTCCCAAGTACTAGTATCGTCATCCAGATCTGAGAGAGTCTACTACCTCTTGGAATTTTCCCAGTCGATCTTCCTCGACTTTCCTTTAAACTAGGTCCCAAGGAAATTACCTCAACCGGTGGGAGAGTAAAATTTTTTCGAATTTGCCTAATTCGATGCCGGTTTTGTTCGCAGTACGTGTTCGTGGTGATGCTGGTGTTCGTGCTGGAGGCCGGAGTGGGCGCCCTGGCGCGGCTCTACGAGGAACAGGTCGGTCCTGAATTGACGATGAATCTTAATCGCACCTTCCTCGAGTACTATTCCATGAGGAGCAGGGAAACTTCGGCGATCAACCAGATGCAGATGGAGGTGAGCACCGGTGAAACAGGGGCTCGTAAAGCGACCGGAAGAATCATTGCTCGTTCGGGAATTTAACGCGCGGGCCTCTTCCAGTTTTCCCTCCGTTTATCATTCGCAAACAGTGACAGTTTCACTCGAAGATTTTCTTAACCGTAAAGATACGACAATTCGAAGCTTCTCTTACGTTTTATCGTTTATGTTGAAACAAGAACGGAAAATCAGCGTGGTTGATTCCGATCTAGTTATTGCCTCGCGAACCCTAACTCTCGGTAACTGTTTATTTTCACGACTTTTAACTCAGTGTTTTAGCTCAGTTTTAACTCAGATCGATGTTTTAACCTTTTGCACTCTGCGATTTTTTCGTTAGAGAAAAATAAGAATTCGTAGACCTTCTGCCATAAAGTCGACGGTACTTTTAAAACGGTAACTAAGGAATCGTGTAGAAATTAAAACGTAGAATTATTTTACTTAGCAAAGAAAAAACTTTATTCGTAGCAAAGAGTAATTCTTCGAATTGCTATTTTTCCATAACGATAGATACGATAGAAGTAACGAATACGATAGAATTTTGAAACGAAACACGCGTGATTTTTTTATCCTAGCATAAACGGAATCGCCGAGTTTAGAAAAATACGGGAAAAGCTTTGATTGGCCGTATCTTCGTATTCTCCTGTCTTTCCTTTCGCGGATTTTTCACCTCGCGTATGAAAGTGGCGAAATAGACGCAATAAGGCGGAACACGGGGGCAGAGAACTCGACGCGGGGTTGTTTATCGGCGTCGATGCTCGTTTCTCTGCAAACGAAACGCTTTACGACGATCCTCCTTTCGTCTTCCACCTTTCTCCCTTTTCCCTCCTCCTTCTCCTGCTCGGTCCGCTATCTCCTGACGCAACGGAGAACGTCGTTAAGTTTCGTCGCAAGCGAAATGGCCGCCGGCTGCCTTACACGCTCGAGATATCGCGGTGCCATTTTTCTCCGGACCTCTACGCGCAACTGTTACTCCGTTGCTGCGTTTACGGCGGCAAATCATCGTTATCGCTCCGCGAAATGGCCCCGACTCGTCCTCCGCCAATCGATTAGCTCGGCCGCGGCTCCTCTCCTCCGATCGGCTTCCTCCTCTTCCGTTTCCTTCGTTTTCCGGCTCGCAGAGGAGACCTCTACCCGGTCCACAGTGGACCAGGAGACCACTAAAAGTGGCGAAAAATCAAAAGCCGCGCGGATTTTTATGAAACTTGCATATACGTTACGTTTTTGCGGGTCCCTGGTTCTGAATCTAAAGTTAAAGTTTAAAAATTCGAATTATCAAATCCAATACGGGAGACTGAAGTTCAAAATCAATGCAGGGAATGAGAGATTTATATAAACGATGGTTACATCCTATTCACTGGATTGGTAATTCCAAATCTAATACGAAAATGTAAAAATTTGTAAATAATGGTGTCCAATATGGCGGATTGAAATATGAAAATTCCTGTGGTAGCCGGGGAGGATGAAAAACCGGCTGTCCTCGGGTCCCGACGACGACACTCGAGGACACTCGTCGAACAGCTCTCGTGGAGTTCCGTTCCCGAGTGCAGTCTCGGGTATTTGTTTACGGTTATTTTATTCGCCAATCGATGTTTCAGTTCAAATGCTGCGGAGCCCTGAGATTCGAGGACTGGCTGCTGAGCGAGTGGCACAAGCACGAGGAAGTGGTGAACGACGGGAGCCTGGTTCCCGATAGTTGTTGCAAGACACCGACCTACCTTTGCGGAAGGAGAGATCACCCGTCGAACATCCATTACACGGTACCCATCGATTTTCACTCCATGCCAATTCTCTATACCCGACGCGAAACGCGCCAGCTTCCGATTCAGATCCGTTCCGTTCCCCGTTCCAATTCGAGCCTTCCTCCTCCGAGATACAGCTTGCTTTCACGGATATCTCGTTATCCGGCCTTTCTTTTCCTTCCGCCGTTCGAGCAGCAGTCGCAGGAAATGCCCGAATCCCGCAAAGCTAGACGATAAATCGATCTTCGGGGACCGACCTCCGGTTGCAAGAAAACTGCAGCAGGTCCTGGAAATGCATTTTCCATTTTTACGCATCGTTTAAATCCGTTCGCGCCGAGTCGGCACAGAGGGTTTCGTTTTCAGGGCTCACCGACTCCGTTCACCGACGCTTTATTATAAATTAATGGCCACTATTGGCAAAAAAGGTGACGAAGAACATCGACGGATCGGATATTAATATAACTATATCAATATTAATATTAATAACACTTTACCGTACACCAAAGGTGGCAATAGTCGTCGATATTGTCACGCATCGTTCGGGACTCTCACCGATATTCCTCGTGAAGTAACCGGGTCTCCGAAGACCCCGTTACCGCGTCTCGTGGTTTAATGCAGTCAAGGTTCGCGTGAAATTGATTTGAAACGCGTCAGAGACTCGCTGCTCGAATGTCCCGTGTAACAATGGTATGTCGTTAAGTATAAGGAAACTTGGAGTTGCCTTGGGTTAAAAATTCGATGTCTGTCCAGGGTTGCATCTACAAGTTTCTAGAGACGACGAAGGAGCACCTGATCATCCTAGGCGCGGTGGGCCTGGGACTGTCGGTGCTGGAGCTTTTCGGGATCGTGCTCGGCTCGTGCCTGTACATAAAGCTCAGGCACGACTTCGACGACTGAGAATTGCTTCAAGTCCGCGAGAGCAACAACAACGGCCGTTCCTGGTGCAGATACATGGAGAACGGCGCCGGAGCCGTTTGATCGTTGGGCTGGAAGGGAGAGAAGAGGAGCGCGGCCGTGGAGAAGAGGAAATCCTTCCCCCGACGTTCGCCATTCAGGATTTCCTCCGTTTCTGACGCTGAATTTCCTCCAACCCCTCGAGCAGGGGCTCTTGGAATTTCTCTCCTATTCTCTCCCTTCTCTAGAGGGACTACAAAAGGCTCGAAATGGGGCGAAGAGAGGAGAGAGGGAGAGAAAAAAATGGGAGAAGCGATGCGCGGCGCTCGGGTCACCGTGACGATCTTCACGGTCCAAGCGGCTCTTTCTTTTCCTTCCGCGAGGCTCGACGAAAGGAACGGGACGAAAGGCCAAGAGCAGAGTTATCGAGATTCGATATAGAAACTGTAGCGACGAAGGAGGATCCGCCTCGAATCCTCTGGCGCGCGTTCAATCGGTCGGGAAGCGGATGAGAATGCTCGTACCTCGGCATTAGGCGAATCTCGGATTAATCCTCGACCACTGCCCGACGTCACTCTCCTCGTGCTCTTACGAGACCCATGACAATTTCCCGGAAAAAATCTTTTAATAATACCCCTTTCGAGCGTGTTTATACATCCGGAGCTCGCGAAACGCGCGCAGCTCCGAGCCAAAGTCGTACGTACGCGGTTTCTCTTTCAGCCAGGGAAGAGACGAAGGTGTTCCTCTTTTTATAACGGAACAGCATCCATCACGATGCCCCGATGCGATGCGTTCACTCGCGACAAGTGATCTCTGCTACGTCGAACGTACTCGGTTTCACTGTCAGCGACGTTCTTCCGCTCGTACAAATCACACGCTGTCTCTTCGAATACTGCCGTAACGAATCCGCACAAATGTTTCTAGAGGTATATACACACGGGCCAGGCGCACCGACGCAGCGAGTTTAGCGTTCTTGGCTGGTAAAAAGTCGCGACAACGTGTTCCAGTGGTCGCGCGATAACCACGCTGTTCCTTGGGGCCAAAGCAGTCCCCCATTTGTCGATCAAACGGACCATTCTATCGTCCCGCTTTTTCACCAAAAAATAAAAGAAAAAAAAAAACAAGCGAAATAAAAACGAGAAGAGTAAACGAGAGATCCGATTGTTCGAGCGACCGCGAGGCGATCGTTCCCGCTGTTCCGTGAAAGTCGGCAGCCGTTCCCGGCTTTTCTTCTTCCGCGTAATCGCAAAAACCGTTTTATACCCTTTATTTATTCGACGAGGCGATCCGCCTGCCCCGCGGGAAGATCGGGAACAAGCGCTGATCCTTTCGCGAGAACGGACGAAGCGGGATCGGCGAATCGAGAGCTCGGACAGAACTGTAAACAGTGCCTTGACGAGAGAGTTAGCGTTAAGTCGAGAGATATTTTAAATTATCGCCGATGTAAATTCGTGCAGAGAAAGCCGTTAGCATTGTAAATGTACGTACAGTATTTATTCACATATGGTATATATATATATATATATATATGATATATATATATTACATGATAAAAATATGGTATATATATTTATCTGTTGCTTCGCAGATCAATACGAGCCTTCGCACACTATTTATAGCAAAAGTTTGTCGTACAACGAGAGCTCGCGTTGCATCGACGATTGCACGCAAAATTGTCCTTGCACCGAGGTGCCAAGGAAACATTCCGCGCACTTGTATCGTTTATCTCCGTACGTCGTTTATCTTCGTTCGATGGAACTTGACATTCCAATGTTGTTGTTTCATTAAAAAAGCACAGTTGAAATTTCGTTGCGCAATCGTTGATCCAACCTGGTGCCGCGCTCAAGACAAAGTCTAATGACATATTTTACTATTGCAACACACAGTCGCGCCATATGTTATTTTATTCTCAATGTTATTGTCTTTATTGATATTACGTGTACGTGTACTGTCTGTTAGAGTCTAGAACTTTATAAATATTGTACATATCAGACCCTATTCTGTTACGAATAAACGATAAAATCGTACTCGTCGCGTTTCCTAATCCCAAACGCGGTAACCGGAGACGACAAAGATCCATTTCCCGGAGGGGAATTCGACCCGTTTACCGGCTGGACGACTCGATGTCGTTCGCGTACTTCTCCATCGACTGTAGGTACATGAGGAACGCATCGTCCTTCGTACCAAGGGATAGGAACAACCAGGCAAACACTGCAAGTAAGTCCTTCGACATGGTTATCTTTTGCCAGCTATTCAAATCGTCCAACAGAGACTGAACGTTAGTGTCCTGAAATTAAATTACAGCGTAACGCGAATTCCCAGATTCTTTTTTCGTTTTCATGCCGAGTGAATTAGCTTTCGCGTACGTTTTGGCAAATGGAATCGTTGAAATTGTAGTAGTGTATGAAATTTAAATGACTGTCGGTCCCTGCACCGACTTGATGAAGGCAGAAAACGATCAGGTACAATGGAACTGCGATTATCGCTCGGTTGTAGTCGAAATAAAGTTCACGCAGGTGCTCCATATCGAATCGTGCCAAATCGAACCTGAATCGTAGAATCGTAACCAATACGAGAGTTTAAAAACTAGACGAGTATTTCAAAGTTTCGAGTTCCATTTACGATATCGAACGTACTTATCGAACGTGGATACGATGCACATAGCCACGAGGAACGAGAAAATGTTCGTGTAAATCTCACCGGTTGTTGAATATTTTATCAGGAACTCCGTGGTGTTATTGAAAAACGCGTAAATCTGGAAAAAATTCGATAGATTAAAAACAACGACAGGAAGCTCGTTAAAAATAATAGCAAAGCAGCAGACGTACTATTATAAAATGCATAAGCGCCATACCGCCCAGAAGACCTTGGTATAAAAACCCGGTGTTCTTTGCAAATTGTTGAACCATGATGGCCACCTTTATGAGCGGAGAATTTTGTCCTTCAGCGTTATCGACGTTACTTTCCCGCTCGCTTTTCTTCTCACCGCTGGAATCTTTCTTTTTATTAATTTTCATTGCACTGAAACCACCCCTATGTTGCACGTAAATTTTATCCGTGGTTAATACAGGAAACGGTGTCTGTTGTTCGTACTTGATTCGTGCATTTTCTTGCGATCTCTTCAAGATCTCCGTAATGGGTAACTCGTTATCCCCTGCAAAGTAAATCAGACTGTTTCATTTGATGATTCAATATTTTCCTTTGAAACGTATTTAACGTATTTTTACCGGTCAAATTTCTTTTCCTCCTTTTCGATCGCTCCAACTCGCTCCCGTCATAGCTCTTCTCGGATGATTCCAAACTAGATGTATCTTGCTGGATTTTATTCGCGGTGTCTTCGGGACGTCTATTATCTCTTCGTTTACCACGACGATTCTGTCCATCCTTCCGTCTCTCAGCGGCCCTTTCGCGATCATCCTGATGCTCTTCTCGAACGACGTGCTCTCTGTGTCTCTGAAACCTTTTAAGTCTCCTCCTTTTGTCGGAAGATGCCTCTCCTGTCTCGTCGATCTTCCGTTGACTCCGTCGGGACCTGTTGATCTCTTCTAAATTCGACCATCTGGGCCTAACAGGCGTACTAGTGTGTTGCACGTATGGCGAATACTCGGTGCTGTCTGTAAGCGACGAGGATTCCTCGGTCGAATCCGTTCTGCGCGACGGTTCCGGCATACTCCATCGTCTCGAAACTCTTTCATTCGACCGAATCATTTTACCGATTCTCCAATAGTATAAAAACGCTCGATGCCTTTGCTATCGCGATTAGAACACATAATATATAATCGTACCCGCTTCGCTGAAAGCTAATCAAGTTTCACACCCGACAATTCCTTCATAAATAGGGGCAAGTAACCATGGTAACGGTTTGTTGACTCTTATAATCCACCGCGTGGAGTACTTGAAAAAAATCGATAATTTAGGACAATATACGATGTAAACATTTTACCGAATGAACGAGTCAAAATTAAAAGAGAAATAAATTTAAACTATCGGATAAAGATAGATAAGAAATTCAAATTTATTTAGCGAATTTAATTTCATCTACAAGGAAGATTAAATGTACTATATCTATATAAATTATATA
>NIJG01000021.1:2025854-2041786 GCA_002201625.1 Euglossa dilemma | reverse complement strand
TAAAATATTAGAAATTTATATATAAAAGATCCGTGCAATACCTTCAGCTTCAGCTCCATTCTGTCTATCTCTCCACCAAGCATATCAACGATACCTTCGCCGTGCTTTAATATAAATGCTTCCAATTCTTTTATATCATTCATTGCTTGCACTTCCTAGAAGACGAAACAATCTTTAAATTAACATACTACTTCTTAAACATTAAACTATTACCTTTAACATCTGTGCGAGATCGTGTTTCTCCAAATAAAATCTCGTTAATTCCCTCCCGTCGAAGTCTAATTCAGCCTTGTACCGGACTAAATTATTACCCATATCGATACCCTTAACATCATAAATTGCTCGAACCTAATTAATAATTAATTCAAATGAAAGTATTCATTTCTACAATCATTAAAGTATAAACATAAAAATAATACCATTATATCCGACTCTAGTTCTGCATTAATTTTATCAAGGTCTTCCTGAGAAATACTTCTACCGATTAAAGCGCCAGCGTTTGTATGTATTATAAAACCAGCCACTGCACCGAGCAGGCCACCGACTAAAAGAGATCCAATAGAGTCATATATCGGATTTCCCCTATAAGAAGTTAAACCCATACAGCCACCTGCACATGCAATACCAAGTACCTATCAAATTTAAAAAAATATTTAACATTTAACAACTATCCCTTTTCGTCTGTTAAATACTTACCGCTGCGAAGTCTTCCATAAGTACGACATTTACGGAAGGATCTTGTCCTGCTAATACATATTCTTTAAACGATTGTCGTTTCTCATCTGCTCCCCTTTTAATTGATTGTATTGCTACTAACAAAGTTGCACCCTCAGATACTAACGAACCGGCTAATATGAAATATGCCCAATAGAACGACTCTATTGTCGAAGGTTGAAAAATCCCGTGAATTCCATGATAAACCGATAGACCAGTTCCAACGCAAAAGATACCAACTCCGGATATTAAAGAAGACACGTATCTCATATTTGTATAACCATACGGATGATCCGGATTGGGATTCTAAAATACGTGAAATGTATGTTAGTATCGAAACACGTAAATATCGAACATCTTAATTCCACATGATACAATTTCACACGTACTTGTACTGATTTATGTATACCGTATGCCAATATTAACTGATTACAAGTATCTGCAGCAGAGTGCACACACTCTGAAAACATACTGTGTGAACCAGTATACAACCATGCGCATAGTTTGAATAAAAAGTTGCAAGCATTGCTAAACAAGAAATTAAAGACGAATCTAGTATAAAGATAATTATAATTTTGGAGTAAAGGCAGAAAATGTCGAACTTACATTGCAATAGCAGTTAAAACTACTTTTCCCGATCTACCAAGAAGACCCTCTTGTTCAAACATATGGGTTTTATTACCCATTTCTCGTCTGTAATCTCTTAACCTCCGTTTTACGGTAAAAATGTCTATGAAATGATAAAATATAATGTTTAAATTAAAAGATTTACAGCAGTTACTCTATAAAAGATATATATCATATTAATAGAGCAACTGATAATGATCCTACAAAAAGAGAGTAAAGATTTACAAGGGAATAGAAATAATTAATTTATTTGTTTAATAAAAATATTTTATAGAAATATTTTTGTATGTAGTAAAGGAATAGAATATTATTCTTACTTTGCTGATATGCCTTTCGTTCGAGTTCTTTCTTAAGAAGTTCTTTTACTAAAGCTTCTCTTGATCCCCAGACTTCTATTGCTCTGAAATTAATCACAGTATCTTAAATATAATTATATGTTTAGATTCATCTATTCAAATTGCGCACAATATGCATAAAACTTACTTAGCCTCTACATCCTTTCTCCAATAAACAGTAATTGGTGGTTCAAATTCATAGGGTGATCTTCTTTTTGTCTTTGGCAAATTTTCAAGATCAGATGGTTGCAGCAAAAAGTCAGACATAGCTCTAACTGGTGTAATAAAATTACGTTCTAAAGATGAAACACTTTTGTCTATCTTAGATTTCTTTTTGGCTGTAACTAATAAAAATTGTGAATATAGGTAACAATGAAAATGATAAAATATAAATGATTAAGAATGAAAAAAAATGTACTTGAATCGATAAAAAAAAGCTTTTACTATACTTTTTTGATTATATTTTCTTCTATACCTTCTGTCTTCAAATTCTGTTGCACTTCCTTAGCTTGATTATCGTCAGATTTAACATCTAATTTTCTCTCTTTTAATTGTCCTAAATTTTCTTTCTTTAATTCTATTATCGTCTGTTCTACTTCAGATTCTGTTTTTTTACTTGTGTCTGCTGAAATTTCTTTTTGTACTTTTGCTATGACAGAAATTGGCCTGGACATTGAAATAAAGATCCACCTCCATTCTTGTGGGTACCCTATTCTTTTTGCAGCAAAAATCTTTTGAGGATTTGCAATGATTTGTAACTTGCATCTTGTATTGTAGTTACATGTTATCAAAGTATTGGTATATTTTCGTGCATACCGTACTTGAAACATGTACAAATATTCTTTATTATAATGACTAATATTATGAAGAAGTCTTAGATGATTAGGAGCTCGTTGTAACATATTTTCAAAAAGTGATAACTATCAGATCCTGCACAAGGACACAATTTTAAAACAAGTTGTAAACCGCCTAACCTATCAAAAAAAAAAAATATAGATGATATTTAAATATTTTTACAAATAATAATTTTCTTTGTAAACATTGTTATTAAAAATAATTTTTTAATTTTATAAAATAGAAGAATAGAACTATTAAAATTTCAAAAATATTATGCGCGCTTGAAAAACAAAGCATATTCCGAAATATTTCTTTACCTTCTTTTACATTCCCGTATTTTATAAAATGGAATACATTGTTAATATGATAAAAAAATACTGTTCGGTGTTAAACTGTTTTAAAAAAGTATTCCAATGAATCCCCCTTCAACTGTCAAAAATCTAATCAACCACTGTTCAAAATCAGCAAAAGGTAATAGAGTATCGACACAACCGATAATAAAAATATTATGTTTTTATATAGTCATTCACTATCAAATTTAGTAACTTTTTTAAATTTATTTCGGCATATAGATTCTTAGACACGATAATTAAATTAAATACTTTCGTATAAAGCTTCTAAGCATATATCTTTCTATGTATTTATGTTATATCACGAAAACATTAATCATTTTATTCATTTCTATACGACCCTTTTAATAATAGCAAATTATTTTTATTCATTCGTGGCCTAAACAGCATTAACAAATATATTTGTTTCCTGTACGCAACATTATGAACAAAATATATACCAATTGTGTATAACACTGCAATTGAGTAAAATTTTATATGTATATGTGTATACATATATACACGCGCNGTGACATATACATAGGCATGTATATTTACATATTGTTTAAATATATTTTACTTAGTTTATCTAATAATTGTTTAAATTTTTATAATAAAAAATATATCAGCTAACATTAATTTGCTAACATCTAATTGCGATTGGCTGATTATCAACTGACGAAAGTGTCATATATATACCTCGTTGCAATATGTATACTCCAGACTTGTCAAACGGACAGGAAAAGGTGCAAAATAAATAGCTATGGATGGAAGTCAATCAAAAGCAACCGACCAACAATTTATAGTGTTTCAAGATTTTCCTTCGATCAATCATGAAGGAAATATTAGCCAGGCACAACTGGATATCAATACTTCGAGTCATCAAGGTTTTAATAACCTCTCAAATGACACCACGGGAATTGGTATTATTGAGGATCTTCAAGGATTGCCCGATAAAGATGAAGGTTTATGCTTTTATGATCTTTTGTTTATTTCTAAGTAATTTTATAATTAGCGTTATTATTCTCATGATAGATATTACAATAATTGCTAACTATCGTATTGCGATAATTATTACGTCGGTTCTTTCAACATTTAAAAAATTTGTTATCTTATGTGTATTTCTTATTCAGAATCGTATTTTTTTTTCTCTTTTAGCCACGTCGTCGCATAGCTTTTGGACTATAGAGTATTATCAAAAATTTTTCAATGTAAAGACAAATGATGTGGTGGAAAGAATCAAAAGATCTATAGTGCCACATGGAAGAGAGAATTATTTAATATCCCATATCAGACCTAATCCAGATCTTTATGGTCCATTTTGGATTTGTGTCACTCTAATATTTTCTATAGCTATTAGTGGCAATTTGGCAGGTTATTTACAGACGGCTGATTCAAGCAAATATCATTGGAGGTACGAATTTCACATCGTATCTTATGCTGCGACTTGTATATTTTTGTACGCATGGTTATTACCGCTCATATTATGGGGTGCATTAAAATGGACCTATAGCACAAGAAACACAGAGGAGGGATTAATTGAGGTTCGATATTACTTATTCATCCTTTATAAAAAGCACAATGTAATAAACTGTAAAAGGATCGTCTTTATTTTAGACTTATACAACACCTGGTCTATTAGAACTCTTATGCCTTTATGGTTATTCTTTGGCCATTTATATTCCAGTAGCTTTTCTTTGTACAATTCAAATCGCATGGTTACAATGGAGTTTAATCGTAGCGGCAACTCTTTCATCCGGAGGAGTGCTATTGAGATCAATGTTACCTGTAATAGCAGGTATCACATATAAAAATCTACAAATACTCAAAATCATGAAAATAAATTAATAAAATGAATTAATTTTCAGGAAAGTATAGGATAATGTATATCATAATAATCCTTGACATGCATCTCCTACTAGCGATAGGATTTATGGAATATTTGTTCCACATATCATCAAATACCATTCCCGCGGAAGATGTAACAGCGACTGTACATGCGGAAGTTGGGTCACAAACTTCACATAATCATTCTAGCAACTAATGGTATTTTGGTTTACTCAATCATGGTGGATTTGGATAAATCTGTATTTTAAAATGAATCGACGATGTTATCGTGAAACGCATTTATTCCAGTAAATACCGACTGTTAGAATGAAGTGGTACGAATCGCACATGTTTGTTGAACGTTAATTCCGTCTTCGTGCAAGTAGATGTAGTATTTATATTATACCTGTGAACGAAAAATAAATGAAAATAACTGAAATTTGTCACATTTGAGGCACTAGTGTTTATTAAAAACATTTCAGTCGACTCATATCAAGTATATATAATATTCCTGTGTGTCAGGGCAATATAGAAGGCCAACAAAGTGTCTGGTTGATTTATTTGCACAGCCCCCATTTTCATATAGGGACGCGTTACATATCAACGCAACACATATCATTTACAATCATACGAACCTTCATGTTGTACACAGTAATTGTTATTAGTATTCGTAATACAATAGATAGTATTTATAGTTATTAGTCGTCGTTAATACAATCGTACGTAATTTATTAAGTTTTTCTCCTTTATTTACGATTAACCAATGTCATAAAAGGCAACATTCACTTTGTAGTAGTATCGTCACATTATTATCATCGATCTATCAATATATACCATGACAGTAATAATTTGCTTGCCATTTAACGTTATTACACAAACAATGCAACATTGACGTATTGACGAATAAGTTTCCAATTGCTTACCATGGCTTTGCTAGATTTCATTTTTTTTTTTCGCTTTTTTTTCCTTTTTTTCTTTTTTTTACCACACGAAGACGGTTTACGTGATCTTCGCCGGCGCCATTACCGAAAAGAAACGAGTGCATCGAAAAGCTACTTTCGCTAAGAATGTTCATCTTGCCTAACGAACGGTTATGCAATTTTGCGTTCGGACCTAATTGTAAATTAAAGTTATTCCTTGTTGTTTTCTTAAGTTTCTCAAAAAGTACCAACACGATAATCTTGTATAAGTCCATCAAGCGATTCGCTAGAGATAACACGATAGTAAAATTTAGTAAATGTTTCGAGGTCTACGAAGTCTCCCGTTTTGCAAGCCTTGTCGATGTGAGCGTCGCGTGTACAAAATACAAAAAAGTTCGAGCAGAGCTTGACTTCTCCATAGAAAGAAGTGAAACGCCTCTCGTAGCCTGTATTCTCGTCCACTCTCGTCCAACCCAGCTTGGATCTGTTTCGATTACTGAAAAACTACGATCGCAACACAATATTCGTCGGCCTGTGGTGCGATTGGAAACTCATTGACACGAATCAGCCCGGTGTTCAAGCACAAGTACTATCGCAATAAAATTTGCTAATGCTTTTTTTACGAGTTGACCAGAAGTAGTTAGCTTTCGTCGTTGGTTCGAGATCTAAATCGATACTAGAAATAACTACAGCCATACTCTGTACAGTACAGCTGTATACACGAATCTGTTTAAGGAACACGATACTGGATTATACATGGTGTGATAGGCGCAAAAATTACGGAATAATGCCGTGCACTCAATGACGTATTTTTAATACTGCAAAACAAAACATTCTTTTATTAGATCGGTTTTCTTCCTTGGACATTGGTATCCTCGATATACAAGCTACCAGAATTTCTGTTCGAGCGTTTAACTCAGTAAAGCGTTTCGACAATCACGAAACCGTCGGAACGATATTCTACAATTTACGGCTAGTGCTCACAACGACTTGGTCCAACGTGTTTACAAGATAATTACAGTCAAAGTTTGCGAATAGGCAGGAGCAATAATAACGAGTAATAAACCTACGACAGTCTACTTAGTTACTTGTTTTCCCAATCTCTCGATCTTTCCTTCGACGTTACACGCAACGTTACTCTGCATCATCTTTTCTTTTCCTTTCTTTAAAGTCTCGCGATTCTCAACGCGTTTACACGAACAGGGACAGCGTGTTAAACGAATTGAGAAACGGATGTTAATAGTTCTTATTACCGTTATTTACAATAAGGTGTGTCGCCGGGCATGTCTATCGTTATTATTATTAGTATTAATATTATATAATATACATTTTCCTCTTCTATTTCGTAAATGCAAACACGCATAACTATTACAGAGACATACGGAGCAGCTGTGCGCGAATCGCGCTCCAGGCGCTCTTTAAATATTACACATAGATAATAGTAATGTTTACCCTGGTTTTATCAATTATTACAAGTATACGCATATATATGTACTTTATATATATATATACACATACTTATATAACATTGCTCGTAAATGTCGTACCCTTTATACAATCGTTGACTATTATCTTCTACCATGTTACGCAATATTGCAATAATTTCAGGTTGATTATTCAGTCGCATGCTTAGATAGTACGTAATAAATTTTTTTATTTTTATGTGTTTATACTGAACTTATCGGCATCTTCAAAACTTTTGTTCGTAACAAACGAATGTTGAGACTATGCTTGTACGTCGTGTGAGTCTAATTCGAAATCATGGTTTCGCATTTTCCAAAGGTTTCATTTTTCTCGTTTCAAAGAAACTCGCGTCTGTTTCGACGAGATTGTAAAATTCGGACTGAAAATTAGCGGAAATTAACGATCTTTTTCTGTTTTTTTTTTTTTTCTTTTTTTTCTTTTACGACAAACGGGAAATCGCGTTAATACAAGTATATACATTTTTTTTCCTTTTTATTTTTTATCCTGCCAGGGTTGCAACTATACCGAATTTATCGCGTTTTAAAGCTTCCTGCACTTCTTACATTTCTGCGTATATACGTCTTCCGTGTCCGAGATACTACTTTTGCATCGAACCAATTATTTTCGTCGACCCAAGATGTCCGATTATTTACCGCGACAGAAGCGTGTATTTGGAAAATCTGGTAACTACCGCACATCAGTTCAATATACTCGATTCGTTTAATTACACCTACTACGCTTTGTAACTTGGCTACTTCGATTACTTAGGATGCGCGTTTCGTAATTAAAAACAGTCCCGCCACTTAGCACGTTTGCGAGGAACTTCTACTCTTTATTGTACTATCTAGGTGAACGGTACGATTTCGAAAAATTAAGAACAAGAATGAACGAAGAAAGGAGAAGAATACAACCGTTTTAACTGTCTTTTCTCGTGGAAACTTTTAACAGACGAATGGACATGAAACTTTTCGTATCGACGACCGTGACATTGATATGTTATTTTTCCATTTTTCTTTTTTTTTTTTCTTTCTTTCTTTTTTTCCCAAGACGAAGAAGCTACGTAGTTCAATCTGAAAAGCAACTAGCTGTAAATTTCCTTCTCGAATGGTGGTAACGCAAAGTATGCCGTGAAGAAAAATGATTTTACCTGTTTTCTTTTTTTCTCTCTATAATTCTTTACCATCAAACTGTAAGCGAATTTAGAACGAGATCGCTCGTCGAAACGAGTTTACGTTCGATCACCTTTCGTATCTCGAATCTAGCTGAAATATAGTTGAACCGCTCAATATCCTTACCATAGATCTCTGGAAGATAACATTAGTCCGTTTTGGTCGGTTATTTAGGACAGGTGATTAACCTTAGTGACTAACACGATCGAAAAAAAACTACGAGAGACTTACGTCGAAGAATACACAGTATCGTACAAGTGTATGAATGTGTATGCACGTGTGTTGGTGTTCTTTGCGCTACGGAATTCTTGTTGCTTTTTATACTTTATCATACAATTACACTTAGACGTTTTAAACGTGTTCTACGAGCTCCTAGTAAAAATCTACGCTGCACGTTTCTTCGCCGTGTCTGTGTCTGTATGTATGTATATNATATATATATATACACCGCGTAAAAACGTTCGGAAATGTATCGCGCTAAAAGCACAGATGTAGAGCAGAGACGAAACAGATCGCGAACGGAACACGCGCTACGTTTATTTCGCTCGAGTTCCGAGAAAGGATTCGCCGGCGTGATTCGCTGAATTTGATGCAAAGTTATAAAAAGGGACGTTTCGTTTGCTCCGCCGTCGCTTCTCCTCTAATACGTTTTCAAACTATGGCTTACACGAACGCGAGGCTCTTTTTTGATCAAATATGTTCCGCGTTGATCGTTACGCTTTTCTCTTTTTTTCGCTTTTTTTTTCGTTCTTTTTTTATTATTTTTCTTTCGGTTCGATCGAACGGTTGCTTTGATTGCGTGCTTATGTGATAACAGGTACGTAATTACACACGTAGTGAACCCCTTTTCTTTTTTTTTCTCTCTCTCTCTTTTCTTTTCTCCGAAAGCTTCTCTCCGGAACTGCGTGCTACTTGGAATGGTTCGGTGCCCGTATTGTCGAAAAAATTCGCCATCGATCGTGATTATCTCTCTATCGTAACGATCTTCTCGTTCGACACGTTGAAACCGACACGACGGGACGATCTCTTCCTGCTGTAACGCGAGACACGCGTAGGTTGCGACAGAAACTAAAGAATGCAGGAAGTGTAACCGGTAACACCGATGCCCGATGTACGCGACGGTTGTTCCTTGAAATCGTGACCGCCGACGCCACTACTGCGCGACGTGCTCCCTTTCACGCGTACGGAGAAGGCAAGAAACACGGACGACGCGGTTTCTATTTTCGCGTATCGCTGGTCGACGAAAGGTTAGAACGGAATCGTCGATCGGACGAATGGCAATGGAATCAGGATGCGCGGCAATGGTGCGCGCGAAGCGAAGCGAAAAAACAGGGCGACGCTTGACAAAGAATACAACCGTAAAAAGACAGCGAACTCAGTTGAAAAAAAAGTGTCCGAGCGAATACACGGACATCTGCATTTATTAATCATTTAAAACACAGTGACGTCTGTACCGCTGCGTGTACCCTTCCCTTTCTTTCTCTGCCGTTTAATCGAAACGTTCTAATTTGTATCTTTATTGTTATTTCTTTTTTGTTTTTTTTTTTTTTTCTTTTTTATGCGTATCTTTTCATTTATTCGATTCGTTTTTTTTCTCTCTTGTTTTGTTTCCTTTCAATCGTTCAGGTTGCATAGCTTAATTCCTCGATTACATTTACGCGGTTTCGAAGAGCATCGAAGCTCTCATCGATCACCTTAAGCATTAGTCTTTAGTGTTTGATTATTATACTACAGTAATATACAGAAAATCGTGGTTCCTGTCCCGTCGGCCTGCTCGCCCATCGGACTTTCAACATATCCCGATCGTTTCTTCTTTCGACTCGTCGTTATCGCGACTCTATACGTTATATCGATTTCGTGGTACCGTTAGACGAGCAGCCCCCGGGACTTTCAATTAATATTCAATAATTACAATACACTAAATATAATCGGCCCGTGTATATTAAAATATAAATATCAAATAGACTTCTTGCCCCCAGGATGTATGCACCTAAATGCCGATGCGCGACTTAAAAATTGAGAAACGTTCGTTAAGTAAGTCGTCACCGATTAGTTAAGACCCCTGTGTTGTCGGAAGGACGCGAAGCTCGCCATTACCGGAACCCGAGGGGAAAGCCGAAGCGAACATGTTCTTTCTAACGGATAAAAAGACCATTCTACTGACCAGTTTGTTTTTTTTTTCTATTCTTTTCGTGGATCGTGGACGATCTAGTTGCCGGTAGTGGCGCGCTTGGCGAGGAGATTAGAATTTTTGGTTACCTAGATGATAAATAACGTTTCCGTGCGCTCCATTACAGCATCGAGGCGTCGCGTCGGTCGACAGTGACGAAGAAGCTTTCGAGGATCGTTTGACACGGTGCAATTTAAAGCCTAAGTACTTTTGATTTGTCTGCTGATTGATTCATGGTTGTCGTTCGTTTCCGTCGCTCTCTCCAACCAAGCGTTTATTGTCGGACACACGAAAGAGAAGCCAAAGAACGGGACTCGTCGCGGTCGGTCGACCCAACGCTGTAAACCGTAACGCAGCGGTTCTTTCGCTCTAACCTTTACGCTACTTTCTTCTTCTCTCTTTTCCCCGAATCTCCTTCCTGATTTTGTTTTTTTTCCACATTTTTCTTTCTCATCGTTTTACTCGCTACCGTATTAACATCTGTTGCTGGAGCTTATCGTATATTATTACCAATTTCCAACCAATTCTCCTAACACTCGACGACGACGTTCGTTTCGACTCGTATATAGTCCGTATTGGTGCACAAACTATTTCGGAGACCAAACTAAACCTACGCTTTGTACTCTGGTCGACCTCTGAAATAATTCATCGCACGCGCAAGCAGTGGATATCCCAATTTTTCTTTGCTTTTCTATTATACAATTTGTATAGATAATATCCATATGCATATACACGTATATATTCGTATATAGATAAATGTATATCGATATATACACACGTGCACACATATATACACATATGTATACGTAGAGGGAAAAGGATGTTCAACGAGGTACGCGGGTATATGTATATATAAGACGCGAAACGATCGAATCTTGTTCCGAAAAATGAATTAGTCCGGTCGAGAACGAAATCTAGAAAGAGATCCTGCGTGGATCGTCGATATAAGGCACGCTCTACTAGTAAATAAACTTCCACGGTCGGCCAGTGCTCCCGTTCGTCTTTCGGCACGCCGGTTTATGCTTTTTTGTCCCCCCTCGGTCGTTTTGCAGGCCACGCGGTTTTTAAGCTACGAAGTTCGATCGTTGGAAATCATACGGAGAATACTAGCGGCCTCTGCGTGTCCTCTGTCGAGTTGTTCCTCGATTTTGCGAGCTCGGTGACGCAGCGGGAAGCGCCAGCGACAGATGTCTCAGGGTTTTCTCTATGCTCGCGTACCGGTTGAACACCATTTCCCAATCGACCACTCCGCGGCAAAGACAATCGGCGCAGCCTGAGAGTTTTAATACTTTATGACAGACTTCCTGCGAAAGCTTAAAAAACCTTTTGCTTTTCTCCTCGTTCTTTCTGTGTCTCTCTGTGTCTGTGTGTCTGTGTGTTTTTTCTTTTTTCCTTTTTTTCTTTTTGTTCGCTTGTTTTACCTACGCTATAGATACCGCCATTTAGAAACTTCACTTTACAACTCGCCTCGCCGGAGATCGATTGGGGTTACTATGTTTTGCTGGATGCATGGTCGTACAAAGGATCCGCGTGCAGTCGAATTTACGAGGTTTAACGTTCCTTTCTCTCCTTTATGTTTTATATACATATATATATTTTTATTTCATCTTTGTTTCTCGCGATTCTTGTCCGGCGATTTTTGAACCGGTGTCCGATTGGTTCTCCGATTAGAGGGGAAAGACGATGACGTTGAACGTCGATAAATTCGGGTGCACGTGGTAAAGATAATTTACACATTTATACAACTGTATTCGTTACGTATAGGATTAAAGAAGTTTGGCAAACGGTAATGTTAATCGACGGCACGAAGGACTTATCCTCTCAACATGTGTCACGTGTGTTTGCTTGTGTGTGTGTGTGCTCTGTCGTGCGGTGTGTGTGTGTGTGTGTGTGTGTGTGTAGGTGTAGGTGTAGGTGTAGGTGTAATTATTATACATATCGATGGTAATGGTACCGCGGTAAGGCAATGCTACGAAAATTGTTCGCGTAACGAGGCTTCGGGAGTTCAGCAAGAAGAAAGGAAAAAAGACAGCTGAAGTCGACTGAACCTCGTGAATTTGGAAAATACTTTTCTTTCCTGTTTTTTTCTTTTTTTTCCGTTTTTTTTTTTTTTTTCTTTTTCGAACAAGCCCGGCTTCCATCGAACCACTGGAAGAGAAAATTACGATCGGAAAACGAAAAGACACTAAATCACTGTCGTCGTGGAAGAACGAAGAGATCTGTATCCTACCCGAATCCCGTCAAATGATACTTCTATCGGATTTTTTCTATGAATTTTAAACAGGGAACACGCTGAGATCGGAAAATATGTGAAAACCCGTAGGACGCGGATGAAACAACGCGGTAACTCGCGACCGTTAACGACCGTTAAATTCGTTATCGACGATAATAGTACAAATGGTGCTACCGCTATCATAGTACAATTAAAATGCACGAAAGGCGAACATTCATAGGCGGTACAAATATACGTAGTATAGCCATATAGCGAATAGGTGTATTTGTAACAGCGAGTTCGACTTATCGATACGATTGTATAAACTTCTAAACTCTAAGGATTTTAGATAGACCTGTTTCGTCTTCGTTACGATCCGTTATCTCTCCCCTTTTCCCAAGTTTCCCGTTTTCTCACCGCTTTTTCCCCGCCGGAAAAGGCGCGGTCACGTTTGAGCCGCGACGAGTAAAATTGAATTTTAGAACAACTGGAAACTCTGCCCGGAGGGATCTCGGAATACCGCGAGGCAAAGGCGTACGGGACGACGGATAATATAAACCACCGGTGTGTGTCTGTCTTTTGAAATTACCTGTAGAAGAAGAAGTTCGCCCGTTCGAATGTTTCTTTTTAGCAAAGAACCGATCCAGTAAACATCTAGTCCAAAGTAGAATGTTCCTCGGCACGAACGAAAGCCACGGGAACGCGCGTGTCGAGAAGTAGTAGACGACGGCGACGAAGAAGAAGAAGTATAAGAAGAAGTAGAAGAGGAATAAAAATACAGAAGAGAAATTACGGGAAAGAAAGATATTCCAAAGCAGCACGAACATCGAGACACGAGAATTTCTACTTTCTTCCACAGCGAAGACTATCCAGCTAACGCCAAGGCGTGTCTCTAATTACCAATCTAAATCCGTCACCCATTAAAGACGAGAAAAATCGTTAACGATATAACGTCTAAGCAGTGATGCGTTTACACGAGTGTACTTCTCTTTCCCCCCTCCCCCCGGTTTTTTCCTTTTTTTTTTTTTACCCCTTTTAAAACTATGATTAATCCTTACTCGTACAGCATTATGCATAAGTTGACAAAACGTATGATACAAGTACTACCGTTAATATTATTTGCAATATTACCATAGTACAATAGTGAACATTAAGAACATCGAAGAACAGTCAGATAGGTGTGAATCGTCGATTCTAGCCTAATTTACCCGCACGATCTATCGTTTTTACTTCTTGCTTCCCTAATCGGACTTCATTTACTCGCGACGTTACGATGCGGAGAGAGAAAAACGAAGAAAAAAAAAATATATGTATATTGAGAAAAAAAGGATGAAAAAAATAAAAAAAAAAAAGAGAGAGAAAAGAAGATACTTGTATCTCTGTCCCGTGTCTTCGTGGCTCGCCTTAATTTCGAATCGTTCGAGAAGTTGAGGTACGAATTAAAAACTACGGACTATTGTGATTTCTCTTGCACGTATATAATCTACGAGATCTCGCGCGTACTTTTAAACCAACGAGAGATGATCTAGTACGCGTGGATCGTGAGCAACGATCTATCGACGCATCGCGACGAACCGAAATTTCGGGCAAGTACCATATATGTAAATGTTAATGTACGTACGTCGATGGTATATACGCCGTTCGAGCTTTTACTCTTTTCTTTTCCCTTACTTTTTCATCGAGCGTGTGTGTTGTGTGTGTGTGTTTATTTTTTTCCTTTTTTTCTTTAGTTTTCTTTTACTCTTTTCTCTACGTTTGCTTATTTCCGTTTCTAAATGTAAATGTGGTCCGATCGTGATGAGCAATCCGACGATTAAAGACCAAGAACGTAAGAAGACAGACGTTTAAGAACTCACAGAGCACAATACAATATCAATCCTCTAGTAGTAACTCCAAAAATATGTTATTCTCTCCTATATTTATAATAACTACGCTATCTATTCCTCGCAAAAAGTCAGTTACTTTGTTTTACAAGTGATAATATATACATATATAATTATATATATATATATATAATTATATACGAACTATCCATACAACGCGATGAACATTAAATTCTAAGTCCACAAAGAAACGTAATTTTATCTGTGGATGTCCCTTTGATTCCATTCCTTTCTTTTCCTCTCTTTCCCTTTCGCTCGCTCTTTTCCATTTCTTTTCTTTCTTTCTCGTTTCTGGCCATTTCAACGCGAGTACCTGCATTTCAACAGCGTCAAACTCGTTCGTCGAACGTTATTTCGTTCCGCGATACCGAATGCCCGTACAGAGAAAATCCATCCAGTCCTCTTCGCCTCTCCTTTCCACTTGTTCTTTTCCTCTCTCCATTTCTCTCTCTCTCTCTCTCTCTCTCTCTCTCTTTCTCTCGCTCTCTCTATTTTCCTCTTTGCCTCGGATCGCGCAGCAAGTCGTAGCTACAAAACTNCTCTTTGCCTCGGATCGCGCAGCAAGTCGTAGCTACAAAACTGGCGTTTCTCGCGCGAGCACTCGGGATCCGACATTTAGAGATTCCACACTAAATAAATTTTCTATTGGACACAATCTCATTAACATTTTAGGCACTACACCTAGACACTAAGAAATCACTCCGTCTCCTCCTCCTCCTCCCACCCCCGAAATCCGCCCTGATGCGATAAGAAATGTATGTACAAATTTAAAAATGATTAAAATAATCGTATCTCTATAGCTTCGAGTGTATACGTACGCGTTTCTCTGTGTATATGTGTGTGTATACATGCTTGTGCGAGCGCTCGCGCACGCTCGTGACCGTGTGTGGCTTATGCATGACGTATTTTGTACATGTGTGTCGAGTGTGTTTGACGTATGATCATCGCGTCACCCGAAAGGAAGAGGTAACTGTTACACTTGCGCCCGACAACGCGTCAACCATTCTTCGCGGGTCTATCCTAGAAAAATCCTATATTCTCTTGGCGCGATTTCCTCGTTATAGTGGCAAAATATGGAAGTAAAAATCTATCACAAACATTGTTCTAATCTATCGTGTCACTCGAAGCGAAATCCGTGAGAAAAGGAAAGCCTAAGAAGAAGGGGTATAATATAATAACGGTGAAATGAATCGGGGCTATAGCTAGAGACGATGAGCAGGCTAAGGTAACGTTCGTGTCACCCTAACGGAAGTGACAGTCGCACGACCACCTGTATAAACCTTCCGGGATCGTTGACGACCAACGCCTTATCGAAAAAGCCTGACGAAAATCACGCCGCGCAAATGTTCATCCTATAATTAAGAAAATATCACAACTAGAACCATCGTTACGTTTACGGTACGTTCCCGAGAGAGGAGAACACGACAAAAAAAAAAAGAGAAAAA
>NIJG01000021.1:2001583-2012256 GCA_002201625.1 Euglossa dilemma | reverse complement strand
GGGAGAAAGAGAGAAAGAGGGACTTTCCTCGACGCGATGACGCGGGTCAGAGGAGAGTTATCGGTAAGAGAAAACGAGAGGAAGCGGCACCAACCTTCTGGCCACAGCGTTGGTACGTGTCTAAGAGCTTGATCGTCGAGGCTCGTACCAGGGTCTGTTGGTTCGGGCTACTCTTCTGCAGCGCATTATTGTTGTGCAGCGAGCTAAATGCGGTATTAGCACCGTTCACGGAGTACCGTTGTTGCAGACCGGTATTGTCTAATTGGTAGTCGCCGGTCGATTGGACCAATGCGTGTTGGATCACCGGCTGACTCACGTTGTACTCCAACTTGCGTTTCTTGCTGTGGTGGTGAACGGTGTTGTTGCTGCTGCTGCCGTTGACGCTACTCGTCTGCTGTGTTTGGATGAACATGTCACACATTCCCTGGAATCACAAACGGAAACACGCTCGTTAGTTCTCGGGGCTTGCGCGCTCTCTCGGGTCTACCGGTTGCGAACGTTTCTTTCCGATCGGAAGTTGCTCGCTTCTTTCTAACTTATCCAACGAGCGTTATCGTCGTCGGCTCGACGGTCACCGGCGTGGTAAACAAGGGAAAAGAGGCGAAGCGAAAAAGGCAGGCGAGGAAAAAGGGAAAGAAGGAGAGGAACGGAGGACAGGGAATTTTCGCGTGTACCCGGTGGATGGATTTTGCGTGACGAGGCGTGGTGGCTAGCAGCGGGGGATCCAGCCGGAGATCGGGCCGGAGAAAAGAGAAGAAAAGAGGAGAAAAGAGGAGAAAAGAGGAGAAAAGAGGGGACCCCGACGAGCCATCGCGCGTCGTTCTGATTTAGGCGAACCGAGAAAGAGAGAAAGAGGAGAGAGGCTCGCCATTGCGACCAGGCGACGCGCGATATATAAAAACGTACGCAACTAACAGCCGACCATGGCGACTATGAATATTTTAGTGTCTCCTTCACGTACATGTGCCTTTGTATGGTTCCACGCTGATTCGGGCCAGCGGCTCTCAAAAGGCATCTACCGAATATCAGGTTTCTGCGCGTTGACACTCCGAGTAGCTGCAACAGGGCAAACATATTGGGTTGGTCTCTGTCGGGCTACCATCTCCTTTACAATTCGTTTCCCTAAGCGAGAATCGCATCTGTCTCGTCCAGGTAGCGATCCTACAATTTCCAAAAACTCCCGGTGTACCACTACCCGGACAGAAGAATCTCGGTTTATTCGGATCGCAATCGTCCCCGATTCGTACCCGTAGCTTATACGTTTCGCGTTTCGCCAAATTAACAAGGCCGATAATCTACTTCCCGCCGATATTTCTCCCTTATCGATCCCATAGCGAATCCGAGTGCAAGTGCGCGCGCGAGAATCGACGTTACCTCGTACGTGAACCGCCGTCGGGCACGTACTCTTGTGTCAGTCGCTATAATAAAGAGAGAAAGAGAAAGAGAGAGAATTGAAGAAGAATTGAAAATCGGAGAAAAAAGAAAGCAAGGAAAGGAAAGGAAAGGAAAGGAAAGGAAAGGAAAGGAAAGGAAAGGATAGGAAAGGAAAGAAAAGGAAGGAAAGGAAAAGAAGAATCGGCGAGGTCCGAACGCGTGACGGGTGTTTCGGAAACTTTCGATAGCTCCAACTCGGTTTCCGTCCCGACGCCACTCCGACACGCGCTACCACGCGTCCACCTTCTAACTCTCTCTCTCTCTTTCTCTCTTTCCCTCCACGATCCTCGTTCATCCGCGTGCACGACGTGCTCTAATTATAGTGGTGCGCTTGTCAGAAATAGTGTTGCTCCGTATTATGAACGATCTACGGTACCGCGAAGTACAGTTACGGTTTATGTTAGCCGTCTCGTTACCCGCTGGAGAGAGAGTTCTGTTGGACCGGCGCGCCGGAGATAAGCGGCGATACGCGGGGCGTGCGGGAGTCGTCGCGACGTCCTCGTCCACGTGTGACCGCGAGAGACTGGCGCGAGCGTCGCGGCGAGAAGCGTGAATCGGAACGGCTTGCTGGCGATCGCGGCGTCCTCCACGCGAACCGGTTCGAACACGAGGGTTGCTCCGGCAGGGGTGGAAGGGAAAAAGCCTTCTTCTCGCGGGTCTGGAGCAGGTAAGAGGGAAACCTTGGGAGATACGGGTCGTGGGAGCCCATTGGCTGGTGTTGGGTTAGCCTCGGCTCGGGTTCGGTCGCCGTGGCGTCGATTCGGCGGCACACCTTGCGTCCGCCGAAAAGGGCGGAAAAGGGGAGAAAAAGTGGGATAGCGCGCGGTAATAAAAGGAGCGAGTTTACGTAATAGCGTGGCGCGGCAGATAGTGCGGATCGAAGGAGTTTCGGCTTGCCAGCCGAGCTTTACGCGTCATCGCGTCGCTTGGTCGTCGGAAGCGGAGCGCGGAGGAAAACGAGCGACTCGGTGACGATCCCGACGACTCGCGTGTGTCTCTGCATCGCGGATTTCCCGACTTATCCGACTTAGCCAGTGTGGGAACGACTGGAGAGAGCGGCTAGAAGAGCGGAATGGTGACGGAGCCAAGACAGGCGGTGAACGTCGAAGGCGGTCGACGCGTTTCCGTGGAACCTCGGTTCGCGAAACGACCGGGCCTGGCAGAACCGTGACTGTCCGAACGCTATTGTCTCTGTCGCGATACAGACTGGTTACCGACGATGAGTCACTCTCTCTTCACCCGTGCAACCCTCTCCGCCGTCTATCCGCGCAAGTTGCGCGAAGGGACGGAAGGAAAGTCCGGCTGTGCGACGCGTTTGCGCTTGCTCGCGATGCACCACGCTCCGGCCTCGGCCAGACCGCGATAATCGCGTGCACCCCGCCTACGCGAGTACTACGCGAGTAGCGAGTCAAGCTACCGATCGTTTGGAGCAACGGGAAAGCTAAGCTCGGAATGACCTCACCGGGACGTCCCCGAGGGTCTCTGCGACGCTCCGCTTCGCGGAAAACCCGCGGCGACGGTCGTCTAACGATCGGTCGATGAATCACGGAGAAATTACGGTTGACCGGGTCAAACTCCAAAAGCGAAGAGATAATTGTCGATTGCCCGCTGCGAACGAGAGTGCGACGAGGGACGAGTCGGATGACGCGAGCAGGCTAGAAACGCGTCGAACCGCATCGATCCAGCCGATGCTCGCCAATTGGACAATTCTTTCGGTCGGACGCGTGAATAACTCGGCTGGGAGAAACACGCGTGTCCGAGGAGCTAAGGACGAGTCAAGGGAAACGATTGGCCGCCACATGCGCCGGCTGCATGCTCGCCGTTTCGCCGCTTTATCGCCGCAGATAGAAATAAACCTATCGTCATCGATCAATTGCCGCGTTGGACTAGCTGCTCGATTGATAACGAGAGGAAAATAACGCGGATAGAACTCGGATAACCGGAGTTTTTGCCTCGGCGTTCGCACCTCCGGACGCGAGACCGCGGGAAGATTAATCGACTGGCGCGTCTAGCCTGCAAACTGGATGGCACACCGGCAAAAAGGATACTGCGATTCCGCGAATCCATACTCGCAGACTCTCGCAGGCATATTCCGACCTAGCGACCGAACGAGTCGGGCGGATTCTCTTTTTATCTTATGTTAAACAGCCAACAATGGCTCTATCGATCTATCCCGCTCGGTCCCGACGTGTCCTGCCGCCGAGGACAAAGTCTCCTTCTTGTCGCGCGAACAAACGTCGTCGTCCATTCGCGGATCTACCGTCTCTAGCTAACGACGACAATTCGATCGTCCGGCTTCGCCAAAGTCCGAGACTACGCCGAAGAAGGTGACTCCGTTAAGCTATAGTTGCTCCGTTCCTTTCCAGGGTTACCACCGGCTCTGCGTTTACGCGAACTTTGCAACGATTACGTAAAGGAGGTACACCTATTAGACCATGACTAATCAAATCTCATTTCTTCCATAGGTCATCCTCCCGAGCCTCAACCGCAGGTCTATACCGAGGCTCTATACAGTCCTTCGCCAAGTACCCCGTCCGTAGACCTGACTTTCCCAGTCGATAAAGCAAATTCGTGGAACCTACTTTCACGATTCTATCAAGGAAGTTGCACTTATTACGTTGCGACCGATCGTACCTCGTTTCTTCTACGTCTTTCCGACTCTGCGCGATGCTTAAAACTAAACTTTACAAGGTTCTTTACAAAGTATCTAAATGGTAGACGCGACAACGAGGAGTCGCGGGACTTATTTTTACGACTGTACTAAGAAGAACATAGTTATTAAGCTACCGATCGGTTAGATCTCGTTCTCTCTACGACCCGTCCGTCCTACCAACTCTGCAGATATCTACGCCATTACTGAAAATTCGCGATTATATCAGAGGAAGCGAATCTGCTCCGTTACTCCATAACCAATAGGATCTCGTTTTCCCAACTTCCTGTCCGAAGCAGTAACGAAATTTCGCGGGACCTGTTTCCGCGATTACGTTTAAGTAAACCTACGATTGGACCTAGATCATCTTTCAGCTATAACCTGCACCAGTAATCGAACTTTCTCGAACACAGCCTTTCCACGGCGATTACGTGGAAAAACACGTAACGTTGGATTCCAGTTTCCAACCGGCGACATCTCGAATACCACGCAACACTGGATTACATCCAGATCGCAGCAACGAGAGTGCTGGAAAGTCGAAACTCGCGGTTGAGAAGCACCTCGAAGGCTCGGGAGTTGTCTAGAAGGAGGCTGCGAGGAGTCGGTGCCGGTCCGTCGTCGTAAATTAACCGTCTAGTATCGCGACCATAAACGTCCGCTGCTACGTCCTGTATTTACAACCCGCAATCGCGCGCACAAAAGTTCGCCGACAAATTGGATGATCGCGCGCGCGTTAGGCTCCGTTTTCTATCGCCGGCGAGCTTTCGCGCCGTTCACCGCGATCCGAGCTAGAGGATGATCCTGAGGTCGCGTCCGCGATCGAATACCAGCAGTTTCCCCGGGAATTGCCGCGATTACTATCGAACCAAGGTTCAAGAACGATTTGCGACGCGACGCGAAGCCGACGAAGGAAGGCGTTCGTCCCCGATTTATTCCCGATCTTTTGCCGAGGAAGAGGCGCGTGGTGGCTGGGCCGCAATTACTGTCGAACCAAGGTTCAAGAACGATTTCCGACGCGACGCCGATGCGGGTGTTTGTCTCCGATCTGTTGCCGATTTGTTCTTTTTGAGGAAGAGGCGCGCGGCTGGGTTTGCTAATTTTTCGCAACTTCGTCCCCGATCTTTTCCCGAGGAAGAGGCACGCGGCGGGATCTGCTAATTTTTTGCAATTTCGTCCTCGATTTGTTCCCAATTTGTTCTCGGGTAATAGGCACGCGGCTAATTTTGGGTCTCCTAATTATTCGCAACTTCGTCCTCGTCGGAGTCTCGCGACTCGTTATCCTTCTGCCGCGAAATCAATTGGCAACGGAAGCGTGGAATAATTGCCGATTTCCCTGGAATTTTTAATCTACCGACACCCTGCTCGCAGACGCTCGCGTGAACGCCGAGCTTGTTGGGCCGGAGATTAAAGGCCGCTGGTGTTATATATACGTTTAGAAGATTAATGTTACGTTAATCGTTGTTGCTTAAGTATCGTGGATGTTAAAACTTACGCAATTACCGTGACCGGTTTCGCAAACCGTTCGCTGATGCGAATAGGAGTGCTCAATAAAAATCCAATCCAATTGTACTCGCTTTGTCTGTTTATAGCGAGGAGATTCGCGTCCGATTGTGTAACGCGAATATATTAAAAATTTGCTTCATTGCTGTTTATGTCGCTTTTAATTGCGAGTTTAACACGCGTGTTTTCGTGAAAAACAGGATTATAGATGTTCTGGAATGAAACGACACGGTTTGTTGGATATGAGAAAAGTAGGGAAATATTATAAACGAAGATGAAAAGTATGAGAATCTTTGGCACCTTCTTCGTATCGCGAAACTGTGGCTAATTATTAATTCCTGTAACTTTTGCGCGTATTTTTCACGCCGTTTTAAAAGCTCCGACTAGAACCATCAACGATACTTAAGATCGCGGCAGCAGGTCTAATTATATTTTTAACGCGAATTTCCTATGGCTTTCTAGAAATTCCAACTCGAACGCAAGATCACCAACGATACTTAATGTCACGGTACCAGGTCTAATTATTCGTCACGCGATTCCCTGCCTTTCTACAGGTTCCAATCCGAACGCAAAATCATCAACGATTCTTATCGTCGAGATATTAAGACCAATTATAATTTTCATGCGAATTATAAACGCTATTGTAAAGGATAAAAGATCATCGTAGGATCATCAACGCATTACCGAGCGTAATTAATCGTCACGAAAGTTCAGGCCTTTCTAGAGGGTCCAATTCTGAAGGCAAGATCATCAACGATACCTAATATCTAATTTTAGACGCTTTTTTAAGAGTTGCAACTTGAAAATAGGATCATCAAACGCGGTACTAGGTCTAATTACTAGACGTGAAACTTTTCTGTTCTTCTAGAGGTTCCAATTCGTAGGCAAGAGATCATCAACGATACCAAATACCTAATTCTAGACGCTTTTTTTTAAGGGTTCGAACCCGAAGATAGGATCATCAACGAGATATTAGTCCTAATTACTCGACGTGAAATTTTTCGGTTCCTCCAGAGGTTCCAATTCGAGAGAAAGATAATCAACGGATACCTAATATCGCGATACTTAATTACAACGTCTGCGCGAGTTGTAGACGGTCCTTGAAGGGTTCGAATTGGAGTACGGGATCACGAACGCGGTAGCAGGTCTAATTACTCTAGGCGAAATTTCTCTGCCTTTCCAGAGGATCGTCAACGATACCTAGCATCGCGATGCTAGACCCAATTATAACATCCGCGCGAATTCCTCGCGTTTTCTAAACGCTCTAATACCTAATATCGCGGCACCCGGTCTAATTATAATTTCCACGCGAATTCAGCGAGTCGGGTGAATAAACGACGAAGAAGAAGCGAGAGGGACAAAGTGGTTGCTCGGAATTACGTAACAGGCCTTCCCGTGCGCTTTTCGCGGAATCCTAGCAGCTTCGGCGTTCGATTGTTAAGATTAGCTGGCAATAAATACGCTGTACCCCTCTCCTCGCCCCTTCCTCGTCCCCCTGTAAAATTCCACGCTTTCCTCGCAGCCGACCAGCCACATGGAAAAGATAACGTTTCCTCCGCGACGGAATTTTCCAATTACACGCGTTTACACCCTTTTAGGCTGATCTCCCTGCTGCGAAACGAGCTTGCTGCCGCGATACCGATCCGACCGTGTTTACGGGTATAAATCGAGCTGCTGTTTGCCCACGACATTCCTCGTTGTGCGTCACACCGAAGGCCGCAATTCGATCGACTTCGAATTTTCACTTGGCAAATGCCACTTCCGAAAATCCTTCCAAACCCGCCGAGATCATCCTCGCTGCTCGATCTCCAAACCAAACCTAACCCAAATCGAAGGCCGCAGCTCGATCGACATCGAATTTTCTCTTGGTAAATATCTTGGAAAATCCTTCCAAACCAGCCGAGATCATCCTCGCTCGTCGAACTCGAACCCAAACCTAACCCAAATCTAATCCAGTTCTCTCTTTTTTTTTTTAACCGACTTCCACACCGATCGTTCGCTAATTATCCGAGCATTGCACAAGGATCTTCGAACCCCTTCGAAGATCGCGATACCGGTGGTTTCCCGTAGTTCGCGGCTATTTCTAGAAATTTCGGGACATTTTTCAAACGTATCGCCGAAGCGACCAGCGGGCGAAGTTTATTTAGACCGGTTCCTGGCAATCTACCGTCGTTTATTTCGAGTACGCTCGAATTATGGAGCGAATTATGGAGAGTTATCGAGGAAGACGCGAGAAAGTGTTCGGAGTGCAAAGAGGAGAAGAAGAAGCTGGGGAATATTCCGATTCGATATTTAGGCTGGCAGATAAAGAACGAAGGACGCGAAGATGTTGGAAGTGTAACGGAGAAATGGAAGTTGTTTGCGAATTTTGCCCCGATAACACCGGAGTTACCGAAGTAATTAAGCCAGTCAACGTGATTGGCTTTAGGCTTCTTACTCCGGTCGTTGCTCAAAATAGGTTCTACAGTTCTGACGGCGAAATTAATGGTTGTATTTAGGGAAAAACGTAGTCGTACGTGCTTGTCTCTTTTCGTCGCAGCGCTTTAATTACCAGTATCTATGAATATCGTGTTTATGCGCGTGTCGCAAGGCAGGCAGTCGTAACGTTATACCGAAGAAATGAATCATTTCTTCACGTGATACGCGGGAAAACAAGAAGATACTCGACAGTTGGGGATCTCGACAATTCTGCGTGAAAATTTTCTCGACGCTGTGCAAGGGAAAATAAAAAAGTTCCCGCGATTTGCGTTCTTGTTCCGGGATTTCGGGCCGTGCGCGATAACTCGGTAAAGCAGGAAAACGGAGCAAGCTACCGTTGAAAATCTCGAAGCAGGAAAATCTCGGAAATTCTTCGGCAATTTCAGGTTAAGACCGAATAATTTTCCAATCGAGCGCGCCAGAGAATGGAGCATTGTTCGAGGTTTAGCACGGAAATTTAAGCTACGAGCTTTCCGTGAATTTTATATTTCGATTTTCAGCCGCAGGCGTCGATAACGACACGCGAAGAGATAATGCGAGAGTATTCTAACGTTATGGAAAAACTCGGAGTAGAAATTCCTTGTAAATTTTGCTCCAATTTTGTCCGGTGAAAAAATGAATAACACGTTGGCCTCAACGCGTGGAAGAAGCCGAGGATGGATATCGCAGGAAAACTCAACGTAGAAATCTAATCGGATTCTAAGTCAGACATTCATTTCTCCGCGTGACACGCGGATGAGCATAAAGAGTGTTCGAAACACAGCGAGAGGCACGAAACGCGGGATTCTTCCTGAATTCCATCTCGATCTTAGGAAATAAATAATTTTTCGACGTGACACGCGAGGAAACACGAGAACGCTCGAGGTGTAACGAGAAACGTTCAAACGCAAGTTCCTCGTGAATTTTATTCCGATGTTATTACGCCGAAGGAACGAGCAATCTCTTATTGCAACACGCGGAAGACCGTGGAAATATTCAAAATAACGAACAAATCATCGCAACACTCGGAGGAACACGGAGATACGAACAATATGGCGGGGAAATTCGGTGTAGAAATCTATTTCGATTTCAATTCGGACATTAATTTCGCCGCGTGACACGTGGATGAACACGAAAATATTGGAAAAATACAGCGAGAAACGCGAGATACGAAATCCTCTTAAATACTCCTCCGACGTTAAGCTAAAGAAACGTACAAATTATCGGAGGAACGCGAAGATATCGATAATACGACGAGAAAAATCTATTCCGCCACCAATTTCCCCACGTGACACGCGGTTGAACGTGAAAATACTCGAAGAACATGGCGCGAAATACGAATTCCACCTAACCCAGCTTCGATATTAAAAATCACGCGATCTTTGGATCTTCCGCATCCGGTTCGTTGGAAGAAACAGCGTAACAAGACCCCACGCGGTGTTCCTATCGACCAAACAGCGTAACCGGCGTTTGATGGGTCTCGTGTGTCGCGTTCTATTTGCGTTTGCAGGAACGTCCGCTTAACCAAATGGTATCGGAAGCGTGTCGGTAATGATTTCGAGTGGAATGGTCGTTTACGCGATACGATAACGAGATCTAGGGAGTAAGCGGCGACGCTGGCGCCCCCGCGTCGCCGAGGAAAGCATGGCGGAGAGCTTTCACCGAGTCGCGACTTAGTCCTTAAACGGAAGGTCATCGCGCGCGCGGAAACTTCCGTCCACCGACGGAAACTCGGGCCCCGTTTAATTTCCTCCAAGAACGAAATTTCCCCGCGGAATACCAACTACCACGACGCGAAACTTTCCTTTCCTCTTTGCCTCGCAGACCTGCCGCGAAAACGAAAACGAAAACGAAAACGGTTAAAGTTCGAACACGCTCGAAGCACACGGACATATCGCGCCTAGGAATCGGTCCGTTATGCAGATCCGGCGAATTGCCATTTCGCGGGACGAATTCGCGGATTTACTTACGTGGAAGAAACGAAGTATGAAAATTATAGGGATGACTTCATCGGTCCGCTAGCATCGCGCGATATCGAGCGACTTTCCTCGCGTAAGGTCACCTAAAGATCAACAAATGTCCCGAAGCGTTATAGGCGAGTTACGCTCCGGTCTAAGGTATCGATCGACGTTCGGTTTACTCCACCGAGTTCGCTCGCGATCGCCTTGAAATCACGAAACACAAGCGCGCACCTTCGATCAAACTTCGTTCCTCATTACCGCACAATTTCCCCGATATTTCACCGTGCCGCGGTCTCTTTAGCCGCGATAACGATCGTTAGGCGTAGAGCTTACGTAGGCGCCTCACCCTTCGGGGTGTACACACACACACACACAACACACACACGCCGTGGTAAAAACCGGCGCCGTGCCTTGTCATTCCCCCAATCCTGAGAGTTTCGAGATGAAACGCGGCGAAAAAAATAAACGGCAGGCGTCGGTACGCGCACGGAAGGAATACACGATATAGGAGGAGGGGTATAGCGATGGTAAAATGCGGCAATGTCCTTCTGAAACGCGCCCGCACGTGTCGGATAGAGCCGAGAGAGGCAAGGCTCTTCGACCGAAAGGCCATCCGGAAGGCCACGATGGAGAAAATCTAGTAGGAACGCGAAATAAAGAAAAAAAAAAAA
>NIJG01000021.1:1964501-1988273 GCA_002201625.1 Euglossa dilemma | reverse complement strand
GCTTCTCATTCCTGCCATTTTGGAATCGCGTTACAAGAAAATCCTAGCAACATCACACGCGTCATCGAACCCTCGTGTTCCCAGAAGATCGTTCATCCTTCTGTTGGAGTCACAGAGTACACGCTCCTCTTCGGGATTAAACGAGAATTACACGTTTGACCTTTGACACGGTCGTCCGGCTGGGGCCAACTTCCGCGAAAGGAATGCCGGAGGACGGGAACGCAAAGGACGAATACGAACCGATACGAATTCTTCGCGCAACGGGGAAGAAAAATGACGGGTAGAACGTAGTAGCGTTATCCGAGGCGGCTTTCGTTCCGGTAAATTTCAACGAGCGCGCCGGGGATCCGCGCGCGTGAAGCGTTATTGCGAATTTGCATATCCGAGATACGCGGGCTGCTTCCCTCCTGCAACAAGCTCCGCTCGGCGCGGACCTACGCGCGTTAATTTCACTTCCTCTCGCAACGCGTGCACGTACACGCGAGCGTGCCGGTTAAACGTATCGCGGCTCGCAGCAATCCTCGCGATTAAGCGATACCTTCCACGATCCTGTTCTTCCTCAACCAGGCATCCCTGCACCCGTTCCTCGAGTTTCCGTTACCTCGTTCGTTACCTTCCGCTTCGGAGAGGTCTTACATCGCGTCGGAGACCGTCTCGCAGCGGATGCGACGTCGACGCTCGGAAATTCGCAGCGCAGATTATGCCAGTGATGATCGAGAACACTCGTAAAAGCCTAGATTAACTCCGAGGATGCTGGGTTAGATTTGAAAATATCAATATGTTCGTAGGTCTATCGAAAAAGAGAGTAGAGTACTTTAAAGCATTATAAACACGTGTTCGAGATGAAAATTTAATAGTCTCTCTGTGCCCGTGTTCTTTGCGAAGGTTGCAGTGTCGTCACAGTGGATGATACTCTTTATTCAAATAGCAGATCTTCACAGCGATCTGTATATTTACCAATTTGTCCTCGAATCGGAGAGATCAAAGTTTAAGTGCGCAAGAGGGGGCTCCGAGCTGAGATTAGAGTAGATAAACGGCTATCGGCTGGCATCATCGGCTATCTGATCATTCCCGTCTACTCGATCCACGTTCCGACACCCGGCATAAGAAAAAATTAAATCCAATACAATAACAATTATTCGATAATCGATAAAATCGTTCGCTCGATTATCTTCGATATCGAGCCTGTCAAATTTCACTCTCACCTTCTATCCTCGACGCGTCATCTTCCATTTAAAAATCTTCGACTTCGCGCGTCTTTTCGTATCGATAATTCCTTTTTCCTTTCCCGTCTCTCTCTCTTATTCCTTCCTTAGTCTCTTCGATCGAATCCGCCATACCTCCGAACACGATGAACAATCGCAGGATGAATAGTCTTTCTGAAAGAAAAAATCTTTTATCTAGCTTCTTTTATCCGTCACTTAATGAGACATTAAGGATCCGGGGATTATTAAAATTTGCGATGCCAGGGAAGAACCTACTCGCGACGAGATTACGCGCTCTATGCGCTAGATAACTGCACGATTTCCTAAGTCGTTGCTATCTACCTGTGACACTCTACGAATTCTTTGCGACGTTGTCTGAGAGGCGTTGGGACCGGGGACTAGTGTCCATCGTGGGAGCGTGTCAAAACCCTTAGACGAAACTACGAATATCCTAACTTTCACACCGAATTTCTATCCGAATGCGTTGATTTCAGTTGTATCAATCAAATATGCACTGATTCGTTGTGAAACGCGTATTATGTCTCTGGAAAGCTGAAATTTCGCGTTGAAATTGATTTTCGCAAGCGAATCACGCTACTTGCACGAAGAGAAATTAAATTTGTCCAAATACGCGATATTCGTGTTGATTCCGTATCGTGGGAGCGTATGAAAGCTCGCAGTCAGAAGGAACTGTGAATATTCCTACTTTCACACCGGATTTCTATCAGTGCACAGCGACAGTTCAGAGGTGCAAACGTGTCTGTGGTCAGACCTCATCGGACGGTCCATTATTCGTTTCCACCACGTGAGACACGGACAAGTACTATTAGCTCCCTCTCTGAGCCTTCCTTTGTCTTCGAGATACGCGTCGAGTTCTTAAATACTCGCTAGTGCATTTCAAGCACGCTCGATAAGAATTATATCACTGCTCCAGCACATTCTCGACGTTTTCTCAAATCCTCGCTTTTGCTAATCATATGGGATATGTTATTTCTTATGATATACGCAAAAAGCGAAGCTTAGAGGGGAAAAAGAACCGATAATCGATAAAACGAGGAAATACGAAATCAATGGCGAAATCAAGCATTCTGTCGTGTATAGCGATTAGTACCTTATCAGGAAAATAATAATAAGACGCAAATACGAGGCTTCCGAAGCAGTATGAATAGGAAAAGAAATTGGAAACGCAGTGAAAAAGAAATTCCGCTAATACTCGGAGCTTTTTCCAATTTCTTCGAGAACCGAACTAGCCCAAGATTAACCCGGACATCTCTATTCTATTCGCGACAAAATCGTACAAAAGCGGTACAATTCTTTCAAATTTTGGGCACGTTGAAATACAATCTTGATCACACGACAATTGTGACATACGATTCTTACATTTCCGAGTAAGACCGTAGTTGTAGTCTAACAAGGGAAGGACACGAACGAGAGGCAATCCTTAATCTCCATTTAATCAGATGCTAAAAATCCATGTTAATTAGTAACATGTAAAATGAAAAATTATCCAAGGATTCGCGAAAGGTCGAAGTAAAATAATTTCACGTCTCCAATTATACGCGATTTACCGTTTTAAAAATATCTTTATGGTAGCAAGTCCTAGGGATTTACTATTTTTCTGTAAAGAAAACAACGAGTGCAAAGGGTCGATATGCTTTTACAGAACGGCAGTCGAGATATCCCTTCTGACGCATGCAAAACATTAGGTACAGATTACTCGACAGTTTCTGAGATACAAATCTAAAGGGTTGTTCGTCCCGAAAACAAAACCAAAACAATACTGCTCGCAAGAGTGGCACGCGACAATTGGTCGCTACGTGAAACTTGTCTGGAATCACCGACGTATCGCTTCTCCTTTGTCCCAGCATCCTTGCATCGCGGGTAACCGCTGATCCGTGAAAGCTCGTCGGAGATCCGAGAAGGGGTTGGAGAAGAAAAGCGTCTTGGACAGATGGCCGATCGAGTAATATCGATATCACCGTGCCGCTGATTAACCGATAAACCATTCTATCGCGCCGATCTATCGATATCGAGAGATACCCCTTGCGTCGCGTGTTTACACCCTTTCTTTGGGCAACCCTCCACTGTTTTCTAGCCGTGAAAGGAACGTGGCATGCCGGCATATCAAACGCGTCGAGCGAAAACAGAAACCGTTGAGTGTATAGATATAGCAGGTTAAACGGAATTTTCAAAGATGCGTTAGAAAGTTAATAAAAATATCGTGTTAAATTGCGTTACATTAACCCTTTGCACTCCGAATTATATTTCAAGCTTGTTACCACCAGCTCCAAACGCTTTGAAGCGTTTTTGTTTGAAATTTGCTTCGACTAAAAAACAAGGTAATCGAAGTAAATAAAGGAAGAAACAAATTCGATTGCAGTTTTATCTACGTTATTGTTGTATGATAGCTCTTCAAACGATTTCCTCGTGTCTAGTTACACTTGATATAGGAGTGCAAGGGGTTGAAGGTTGAGAAAATTGGAAGATATTCGACGGAAATCTACCTTTCCTTCATAAATTGAATAGAACAGAAGTACAGCCATAGTATCAGTCACTGCTAAAAATAAGGAAAATTATATTCAAAATTGCAACTTTCCAAATCACTTGTGACAGTTTGGGACAGTTTGAATACGCGTTCGCGTATTCTAACCGTGATTTCTGCGAGCCGAGGACAATTAGTGCGACCCGTTGCAGCTTGCGCGTGAAAACACGTGGCCAGAATTGTGAATGACACTTGGAAACGGGCCGAAGGTTGGTTTTGGTGAACCGGGTCCCCCGCGAGGAGCTGGTTTCTCGGCGAATTTCGGAAATTACGGTCGACGGCACAATGCGCCTCGATGGTTGCCTAGGATCGGTAACGAGTTCGTTCTCTTCCCCGGTTCCTATTATCGACCAATGACCAGGGTCGCGTTGCTTATTGACGGACAAACATTGTTAGCCGAGAAACTCGTGGGTTGCTTTTGCCGTAGGGACGAAAACGACGAAGAGGCTTCCTGAAACGAGCAAACGCAGAGGCATCTGGATCGTCCCGGTGAAAACAGGACGCGTAAGGAAATGACGCGTGGGAACCATTGCAACCCGACTTTTCGTCCCTCGATAGCTGGAGATTCGTTGGAAAAGTTTGGAAATTGGATGTTGGAAGCTTTCCAGTAACCGAATCGGAAACTCGTGGAAAACGAGGGTAAAAATGAATTCCTTTCTCACTCGAACTAACTCCCTTTAACAGATCGTTATCGATCCTTAGAATTCGAGTTTTAGATTAGTAATCCATTCTGCACTGGTAAGGAAATCTGATGGAAAGTGCGTTTAACAAAATCAATGTTCGTTTCACCGAGGATCAGTTACGATCGAATCCCTTTGAGTGGAAATTCCCGAGAGATCTGTAGAACAAACGATCGGCCGATCGTTGNTCGAGTTTTAGATTAGTAATCCATTCTGCACTGGTAAGGAAATCTGATGGAAAGTGCGTTTAACAAGATCAATGTTCGTTTCACCGAGGATCAGTTACGATCGAATCCCTTTGAGTGGAAATTCCCGAGAGATCTGTAGAACAAACGATCGGCCGATCGTTGGAATTCTGTCCACCGTCTCTAAATGCAAAAACGATCGGCTAGCGAGGCAGAGTGAATCATCGAACGGGACATTCGATAAGGGGATATCGTAGAGTAATGTACGCGTCGATCAGACGCCTAATCGGTAATTCGTCGAGATTCACGATTGCTGGCGGCCACCGTTCGTTCGTTTAATCGCTTTTCCATCGCGTCTCCGTATCGACGCCGGGATTGCTCGGGTTTTCGGCGGCTCGTTCCTGTAAACGACTACGCGAGCAACTCGGTAGAAGCTCGGAAGACCGGTGTGGTCAAGCAGAGAGAGGGGCCGAGAGAGAAAGAGGAGAAAATCAGGTAGAAACCGTGAATTAGGCAGCTGCGTGGAACAATAACCGGCGAAAGAGAGCGAAGGGTTGCGTTCGTTTACTACGCGGCTTAATGCGGATTGTCGTGGGCGCGTGCAACCACATCCTGTGCAATTTTTGTCACGCTGGCCGACGCTGTTTTTCAATTTCTCTCGCTTCGTACGCCCACCGCGGGCCTCGCAACCACCCACGAGCCACGGAAATCAGAGGGGTGCGCAACCACCGGGGTATTGTGCGTTCACCGTTGCTCCCGATTAACCGCTATGCCTACGAATCGATAATAAAGGCCCTATCGTGACACGGCAGAAACGAGATACCGTAACGGAGGGCGCTAGTTGCTATCGCTTGCAATCGATATTCCAGGAATCTGACGCGAATATCGCGCCTGTCGTTCATCGCTACGACCGATCACTACCGTTTCTCCATTTTTCCAAAATCTATCATCGAAGTAGGTGTCTCTGTTCTCGAATTTTTCAATAATTCAGCACCGAAGTAATCGAGCCGATCGTTCAACGATCCGAGGCAACTGATTTTACTCCCGTCTCCGGAACTTTCGAAATACCAGCCACCAGTCTACTTGTCTCGAGCGCGATTCTTCGCGGCTAAACCAAATTTCCGCTTTTCGTTTCTGCAATTAACCGATTTGGCAAACGAGCGATTCGTGTATCGCAACGCGTATTATCGCGTGCTTCGCCGTTGATTACTCGTTGTTTCGTGTTTGAATTATCAGCTCGGTGTTGTCGAGCTGGGTTACCGCGTTATCTAGCATTATTGATTTCTTTCTCTGCAATCCGTGATAAGGAACGCGTGTCGAAGGACGAGACGGGACGATATGATTCAGGCTGCGCGAGCAATCCGCGACACCGCAGCGTGCAACGCGCAACGCGCGTTGTTCGAAGATCGAGGGAAAAGGAAAGGAAGAGATATTCCCTGCGACGAATTAGAAAAATACGCTATCGGTGCGAGTATCGAATGAGAGCCGCATTATCTCGTTCTATCGAGAACCGAGAGATAACGACGCGCGTGTTTCGAAGTAGGGATAAGCTGGTACCTTTATATCGACTATCGTACACGTTTTCCGTCATTTTCCACCTTCTTTTTCGTCGTAAGGTCGAATCAGCCTGTGCGATATCCGAGGAGATCGGGAATAAATATTGGTGGCAGTGACGTGTGGAAGAGCGTGTCAATAGCAGAGGGAAGATGAATCGATGGCGCGTGCAATTATTACTCCTGTTTGGCTTGATCGTTTTCGGTGAGTCCGCGGCGCAATCGCGCGTTTTATCTCGCAATTTGCGCGCGTACCGCTGCAATCGCCGTTTCTCGTCTCGACCGTCCGCGCGGCTCCATTTTCTTTTCTACGCGACGAACAATTCCAGCGTTGCCTCTCGGCACGGACGGCCAACGGTCAGCGAGGGAATCCGCGGAGAACGATGTCCGGGTATCGCTTCTGGATGCGAAGAAGCAAGAGCAGCTGTCAGAGAAGGATTTTCCGTACGTGGTTCGCCGCAAGACGCAGAAGCCGTGTATCTTAGCGAATATGACGATTGCCGTCACGGTGCCATACATCGATAAAAACGAGGCAAGATCTAGCAACGAAATATCCCTATCCAATTCAATTCTTCGTATCGCCGTCGAGTATGAACCGTTGTCAACGCGAACGGTCATTAAAAATCGTTGAAATTTTCACCGTAGACGAAAAGCTACGTTTTGAATGTCACGAGAAACGCCATGGTGGAAGGCAACTGTTTGTCTGTGATATCGAACTTGAAACTGAGCTGGAAAGGAGACAAGGACACCGAGAACAGCACGATTCAGCTGATATTCGTCAACGATCACAGCAAGTTTTCCCTCTTCTCGATCAACCTTAACGTTTATCGCGACAAAGATAGTTCACTTCCCTCATCAGGTAAGAATATCGGTGTTTCTCCTAGCCCTGACGCTTCGTCGTTCCTTGCGTTTATCTTCTATTCCAGATGCGGGCAGATGGTCGAATGTAAGGTCCGACATGGACCTTCGTTTATTCGCCGCGTCGGTGACCAACGGGATTCATAAGTGCGAGAAGGAAAAGAAGGTGAAAGTCGGAGACATGCAGGTCGCTTTTAAAGATGTCTCTCTAATCGCGTTCAATACCGACGACGATCTTTCCGAGAAAAAAGGTAAATCGTGATTGCAACGCGTCCGTTGGTCAGAGACGCGAGTACCACGCGTGACGAGATCGCAAAGAAATCGCACTGTGTTTATACGGATTTCGCGAGTACATCCAACAACTTCCGCGTTCTTCCATCGATCCGAGAGTTGTCGATTCTTTGGTCTTCGATTTTCGCTAAATTCCGAGGACCGAGCATCGTTACCGCGGTCATTACCCCCGATTACGTAATTAAACTCGATTTCGTTCGATAACGCGCGAAGCGTGTCAACGGTCCTCCTGGTCCTTAAGATCCGTTCGCAAGCCGCAGAATCGTGCCAAGTTTCTGTTCGATCATGCGTGTAGCTTAATCAACGAGCAGTCGAAGACCTGATAGTTCATGAACTTGCAGATGAGCAATGCGACGACAGCAAGAACGAGGCTAAAACGTTCCCTTACGTTCTGAAGGATGCCGATAAAACCTGCGCGTTGGCAAGAATGGCAGCTTCGTTCACAGTGTCGTATAAAACGAAGAATTCGACGGTAAGAACCGAGACGCGAATCTTCTCTTGACAGGTTCGCAGCTGCTCGTACCAATTCCAACGGAATATCGCTGTTTTGCACGCTTTTGGGGAAAATGGCAAGAGTATACCGGCTGCGAATGCGTCGCGCGAGAATATCCCAGTAAAATTAACGTTAATCGTTGTTTTTCAGAGCAGTACTAAGCCTATAAACGTGCCACCCGCGGCTAATGTCAGCGGAATTTGCGGCCCAAAGTTGTCTAGCATGATATTCACTTGGAACAACAACGCGACGGCCGCCAGAAAGAATTCCGTAGAATTTTATTTTAAAAAGGAAGAGAAAAGTACCTTTATCGATGTACTGAACGTTAATATCTTCCTGGACGAGGGAAATTTCCCGGATGCGGCGGGTACGTGCACAGTTTTTTGCGATATCAACGCTGGAACTACCGGTTTGCAATCGCTATCTAAATACGGCGTACGTTATTCATGATTATTATTGATCGAAATCGATTTCGGCAAAATCGAGTTTTTCTTTATCGCAAAACACCTGAAACGGAAATTCGAGAAACTGCTAATTAGGAATCGACTTCGATTCGAGCAACTTTGCTCGGAACGTCACTTTTCACAATCGCTGAAAACTTAAAGATTCGAAAAATTTTTGGAAAAATTCGTTCCTTAAGAAAACAATTTGTCTTTCCCATCGGCCTCAACTTCGCGATTTTTCCTTCAACTCGTTTGAAATCGAGGTTTGTTAACCGTGATTAGCCGCATAGTTTACCTTTACTGGCCACGTTTTCTCGTTCCGAGCATTTCAATAGAGTTTCCTACGAATTTTGAAAGAAAAGTTACGACAGATGCTACGTCGGATTGTCCTGCCCCCTTAAAACGGTACAGCGAAAATAGAAGAGGTACGTTCGAATGAAAGTGAATATTAACTTCGCGAAACGCAAGTGCGTCCTCTCGGCGATTGCAAGGTCAGCTGGTCCGAAACGAGTGATTTCGAATCCCCTGGTAGTTCTAGGGTTAGAGATGGTATAATTCTCATTGGCACACCGGTGTGATAAAGTTGCGACGATGCAGACATAGGCAAGGAACTATCGAGTGCTGTGAAATTGAACGCGCCGTTGGCACCGGCTGAAAATGGAATTTTCAATTGCCCCAGTAACATAACGCTGAGGATTAGCGATGAAATTAACATGACGATAAGCGACGTTCTCCTAGTCGCGTTCGACGTGCAACAGGATTTCGCGTTGAAAAGGGGTAAGACACTTTCGCCGAAGAAAGGAAATGATAAAGATAAAGAAAACGAAAGGTGGAAATGTGGAATGTTCCAGTCGGCGACTGTAGGGCCTCCCTCTCCGCGAATAACTTCGCGTACGTGGTGCAAGATCCAGCAGCTGATGTACCCTGTACCCTGGCGAACATGTCGATCGACGTACATGTACCGTATCGCAAGGGCGAGTCGAACGTAAGATTTCCCGGCGTCCACTAGGACCTATCTTTCTCATCCACTTTCTATTTTACAATCAATTTTGTCCGTGTGTCTTGGTTACAGACTAACAAGACTTTACGAGTACCGATCGACGCTACCTCGACTGGTTCTTGCGCGAGAAGAGGCGAAATGAAACTGAACTGGTCAGAATCCGCGGATAACACCATGATGAACACCGTCACATTCTTCATCGCTCAGAACGACACCCATTCCTTCGTTTACAACGTAGAAGGGACGATTTATTTGGACGAGAAGAAATTCCCAGATGCCACCGGTACGTCGAAGAATCCTTTCTTCCAAAGATCTCGCGATGAAGATCTCAGAGCGGATTCGAAGATTGTCACGATTAACGCGTTGCGACAATTTCAGACAAGAACAAACCGATAACCGGTCTGTCGAACTTTTCTCTGGCCTTGTTCGCGGCGCCCCTGGATACAGGACTGTACAGCTGCTCAAATCGGACGGAGAAAATCGGGCTAGGGAATTTCGACCTGTTCCTGACCGATGTTTCGTTCGTCGCGTATAACACCGACGAGTATCTGGACTCGAAGCAGGGTAAGGTTAATCGTCGTCCTCGGGAATTCTTGCGGGAACAGCGCAACGAGACATTTTCCGATTTTCAGTGAGAAGCTGCGAGAAACCAGCGACCGAGACGACTACGGTTGTGACCACACCGTCGACCACACCTTCCACGATATCGTCCACGGAACAGACGACGGCGTCGACACCTGTCCCCAACGTTGGCTACGATTACGTCGTGAAGAACCAGACGACCAGCGTAATTTGCACCGTGGCCAACATATCGATCTCTATGAAGATACCCTTCCCGACCAAAGATGCGAACGTAAGCGTCTGCTCGCGTCCGAAGCGTTTCCTTCCTTTTCGATTTATCCAACCGTTGGTTGGTCACGCGCGTTTCAGAAAACCACCATCCTGAAGGTGCCGAAGACAGCGAGGACGTCTGGCACGTGCGACGAACCGAAATCGACGATGAAGCTGACCTGGACGGTCGATGATTCGGATGCCAGTCCGAAGAGCGAGAATCATGAGAACAACGTCATAGTTACCTTCGAGAAGAAAGAGTCGGAATACTCCATCCTTTCCATCAAGCTGGATATTTACATGGATCAGAAGACGTTCCCCGACGTTTATCCCGCGGGTAAGAGAAATTAGAGCGGGATTCGCGAGAAGCGGACCTCTCAATTTAATCGCGGATTCTTCGTTTAGGTCACAGGTACGAAGCTGTCACCCAAAATCTCAGCATCTTCTCTGCACCTCTGAACAATCTCTACAAATGCGCGCCGGAGACTGTGGTCAGAGCCGAAGGCAGTGGCATTACTATCAAGGACATCACCCTGCTGGCGTTCAACGGCGAGGAGAATATTCCTTCGAAATCGGGTAATTGCCTCTTACTTCGAAATCGTGAAATTGCCGATCGCGCGGTGATCCGGGAAAATACACGGACGACAATATATCGCGTGCGAGTTCAACCCTTCGTACTCGGCGATTTTTTTCTTTAGACGAAGATATTTTTCAAACGATAGATAACAAAGCTACTGGGATAATCTCTCGTGATGATTTAGAAGAAAATCTCATCCACGGTTTGGGTTTCACTCGAGTGCCAAAATTACTAGATGTCCCTAGAAGAGTTCCGATTAGAGCTCTCCAACGTTAAGAGGTAGCATTATTTTACTTGGACATTCCACGCACCGTTGCGTAACGTTGAATTCGATATATCAATTAACACCGGTGTTTGGAAGCCGATTAGGCGGGCGATTAAGCGCTCGCTTCTCGAGTGCGAAGGGTTAATTCTAAAAATGATAGCGCACCTGCAGGCTCTCGTGCTGGAACGGGTGATACCGGTATCATAAATATCGGTAGTCACTTCGTAACCCGTGTAAAATCGGAAATGCAGAAATACCGGTATAGTGTCACATGATTGCGCGAAGATACCGGTATACTTACCCGTGGTTACGAGTAAACACGATCTTTCTACTTGGCCACGGAATCTTCGAGATCTCCTCGGAGAACTCGATGCTTTTGCCTCGTTCGATTTCAACCGTTTACATCATTCGCGTTGACTCACCTATTTCCGGGACTATTAGTGCCTAACCAAGGGGCCCGATCTCTCGCTTTTTCCGATCAAACACCGATTTTCTTCGAGAAATCTAATCGATCGCCACGTTGACGGTTCTACGAATTCCCCGACGCGCGAAAAGCTTCTCACCTATCTCGACGGTTCAATTTCTGTCGAACGTTATTTGCCACAAGTCCGAGCCCAGCAGGTGCACGAGTTGGCGAGCGTCCGAACGCTTTCGCGATCATTTGCGAGATCGGTGGAATTTCTACAACGCGACCGAGGTGTCAAAGATTCGATTGTTTCAGTGAACTGCGTGAGCTCCAAGTCGGTGACGAACATTGGCGCCATAGTGGGCGGCGTGCTCGGAGCTGCGGCTGTGGTGGGCCTGGTCGGGTTCCTCTTCGTCATGTACAAGAGAAACAAGCGACTCTGCTAGTCGACAGCAGATTCGCGGGAACAGAATAAAGCCGACGAATAAGCGAATTTTCCAATTCAATCTTCGATTCAACCGAATTCATTTAATCGTCCCTAACACGTCGAGGAAGAACTGCGAACGACGTTTCCCGTTGGTTCACCGGGCCTCGTCGGACCCACGCGATCCACCGACACATGGCGCTGGGAAAGTATATTCGTTAATTATCCCGCTTTAGGAAACAATTCGATGCCTCGACCACCCCTCGTGTTTACCCGTCACGGTTACGCCCACCCCAATTATCTCGTTTACTTGCCGAACTGCGATACGCGTCGCGCACTCGTGTGAATCGAGGATCGATTTCACCGCGAAATCGCTAAATTGCCGAGCAATTCTCTACATCGGAAATTAACCGAGCCACTGACGGATCCAGCGGCCGAAAGGCCCGGGACTCTGCCAATCCGCGATATCTCGCTTTCATTAACCTCGAGCACCCGAGTCTCTGCCGATTATACTTGGGTTACATTTAAGGCAGGCAGATTTGATATTAAATAAGCCGATTACGCGCGATACGTTACCCGTCCGAATAACACGCGAGGGCAATTGCGACCCGGAGGATACGAAATGAAATTTCTTTTTTTTTTTTACCGGTCGGTTCCGTTTCGAGAAAATGGATGTTCGCTGCGACATCGGACGTTTGCGAACGGTATCGGTCGGGATATCTCGTGACGAATAAACGAGAAATATGGTTGGTACGCGCGAAGCCGGAAGGAGGTCGTATTTCATAGGAATTCCGGGGGAAATAAGATCAAACGCTGGGCACACCCGTTCGTTTAGTAGCTGGCTGTCCTATCGTGGATAACAGATGTGGCAATAAAATCCACGATAATCAGCGTTAATCGCTCGGCAAGAATGTCGAGGATCGCTGGCTATCGATCGAAATTCCTGCCACGCGTGGGAATTGACCGGTCATTAGGAAAAACGCTGGTCTACGTCTACGCCTGCCACGTTAACCCTCGCGAAAACCGATTTCCGTTTTCGCACGATCAACCGCGGATCATTGGTTCCCTCCGACCCGCGTTTTACAATTACGTTTCCGAGTGAATTGTCCCGCCGTTTAAAAGCCGAAATTTAAAAACCCTCGTCGCGATGCGTAACGGGACATTGGGGCGTGTTACCTGAAAATTAAACGCTGATTTACCCGGGACGCACCTAGGTACACTGAGACTAAGTGCAGCTTAACCTCCGACAACAACGCGGTTTATGGACTAGCACAATGAGGATGGCGGGTAGCGACGAAGGTAGACGATTGAAAATTTCGAAAAACCGACCGTTTTCACCCGGGCAAAAGTCATCGGCGCAAGGATACCGCGTAGCAATGGCTGCAAGACCTCGCGTTTTCCCGCCAATTTCCCGAGCACTCTCGCTGAACCGTAGGTTTAAAATTCCGCCGGTTTAAAAATCTTTGAAAGGCGTTGAGAATTTATCAGGCAAGGATACCTGGCCACCTTAGAACGCGTCAGCTGTTCGAGGGTCGTCCCTTTAAAGTTTAAAGGTCCTGGAAACCCTATTATGCACCTCGTTCCTCGAGCCGGGTCCTCCTCTCTTTTACGACGTCCTGCCGATCGTAAGCTGCGGAAAATACCTAGGCAGCACCTTTTGCTTGGACGGCAAGTTCATGGGAAAATGGGGAGGGATTTTCCCGAGACCCTCGCGCTCCGGCAAGTGTTCCTTTCATTGTGTCGCCTCGATGTACGGTGCACGAGCACGGTGCACGCTTCGATTATCCTCCGAGGCTTCCTGCGAACCTCGACCAAGCGTCGTGTAAACGGAAACCTTGAATTCGAATCGCCTGATCGATCATCCGCGATCCTACGCGACCAAGTCCGCGTGTTTTTCCTTTTTTCCCGTCCGTTGGCAGGATTTCCAGGCGCGTGGTCCAGCTGTCGGGAAAAGTCGGGTCTAATTCGAATTCTTATCCCGCTCCGGTCCCTGGCTGGTAGACGGCATCCCGATATCGATAAATCTCCAAGGGCCGAAGGACCAGGCACGCGTGCCAGAAGGATCTGCCACGTGGCTACGTCTTCCTTCCAAGAAACCATTTGTGTTTTAACCGAAACTACTCTTCTTCGTCGACCGCCTCTTTCCGCGCGAACCGTAGCCTCTGGTCTACCCGAGTATCGCTTTTTCCTGCTCCGAATCCTCCCTCTAAACACCTCCTAACGTCCGATTTTTATTTCACGCAATACCTTTATTCGCGTTACATTCGCAATGCGTTTATCTCGTTCGGGATTAAATTGCGCCGCTATTTTCGAATTTCCTTGAATTTTCCGCGAAGGTACGAACAAACGTGCCGATCTTAGGAGTCTCGTAATAAAACCGTGGCTGAAAACTGGAAAGGATCTAGGAAGGAAATTTGTACAAGGCGAAGGATGATCGTTTGAAATTAAATTCCTTTCGCTACCGGTTGATATTTCATTCTTAGAGCGGCGAAGAGCCGGCGTGGTCTGAAAGAGGTGGCGAACGAACGAGTTGGCAAACACCTGTTCTATGCGACTAAAATGGATGCTCGGAGCGATAAGCGAGCGTCTGGATCTAACCGGGAGATCTCGGAGCGTCCAGCCGAGCCGCGAATTTAAATTCACCCGAGGTTTCACTGGCATAGGCGTGGAAATCGTAGAAGGAAATCGGGCGTGAAGAAAAAAAGGAAACGCGCGAACGGACAGTTTGGAAGCTTCCACGCAGGCTTCCTGTTCTTCCTCCTCCTCTCTTTTTTTTTTTTCGTCCCGAAGAGCCGGCCACGAGACGTTTTGGAAGTATGAGGGCGCAGATGGGATTGTGTTTAATGAAGTTTGGCCCGAGTTGCACCTGCCACTTTCGAGGCATCTCGGACCAACGGCCGTTACACTGCCTCGAGCAGACTCGAAGAAATTGGCGGGAACCTTGTTCCCAAGCCCCTTTTCACATTCGATCATCCTCGCCGTGTCTGATTCTACGCTTCCCATCGCCGATCCCTCTGCCATTCCCTCGTCTTCCGCCTACGAAGAAGCTCGATCGAGGAGCGTCCTAGGTCACGCTGACAAACAATTCCGAATGGATTAATTTTCAAAGAGACTGGTTATCGCGGCGATCGGGGCAAGCCGATTACTCGCGAGAAAGAAAGGAGCTAGCCGAACTTCTTAGAACTCGATTTCTTTGTATCCACGGTTCCCGATGCGTCGCCTTTTCTCCGTCGAACGGATGTGTCCTTCCTGCTTCCGGTTGGACCGAACCGACACGAGAGCCCGTCTAATATCAGATCGGCGTATGTTCCATCCACGATTCGATCTTTGCTAATAATTCCGATCTCTCGATTTTCCATCGATCATTCGATCTCCACCGATAATCCCGATCTTTCCTCTACGTACATCGAAGCGAACCGTTTAAGCAACCTAGGGAATTAATCGAAGCGAGCGGTCCTTCCTCGCGATTATCGAAAACATACTTTTCCTTTTAACCGAATTAATATCGACGCGTAACCGGATAAAAAGGTAATTACACGTATTCGTTTAACTGTATCGCGTTATCTCTGTTATTTCGCTTCAACCGGACGCCGTTCCGTAAATAAACAGACCGATAAATACCTGTCCGGGAGACCGTCGCGACGTCACGTTTCGGCGAAAGATCGCTGGGTGTTTGCAAAGACTGGGAGGAAAAATTGGGAGAGTTAACCGTTGTTGCGTTATTGGCGCAGTGCAGGACGCGGAGGAGCTGGGGCTGTGGAGGATGGTAGCTGCCTGGAGGGCTGCCATCCGTCAAGCAACGTGAAAGGTTCTGCTCCTGTTTGCGGCGATTTAATTACCCTCGGCATCTGGCGATCCTGCGTTTCCTGCGCCAGCTTTTTTTCCCCTCTCTCGTCCACCCACGAGCCCAACCGCTAACCTAACCGCAGTCCTTCGAAGCCGTCGCGACGGAGCACCGTCGAGTCGATCAGAGGCCGATCGTACGAAAATTCGCCAACGTTCGTCGCTTTAAAACGTTTAAAGGAAGAGGCACGACTCTTTCTCCAGGAAATAATCGAGGGAAACCGTAACGCGACACCGGTCCAGGTGTAATCTCTCGTTACTCGCGCTAGCTGATACGCGCTTCACGCGAGTAGACGAAGCTACTAGACGAAGTTTCCTCTCGGAGGCTGAGGATCGGAGAAAAGTGGAAGAGTAATAACGAATAATCGCGATCGCGTGAAGAAATTATCGGGAGACCGGGATGCGAGGCTGGTTGGGTTTCTAAGAGGTGTAATCTCTCGTTACTCGAGCTAGCAAAGGCGCGTTTCACGCGAGTAGAAGCTACTAGACGAGTAGACGAAGTTTCTCTCGGACGCGGAGGTTCGAATAGTAGTGGAAGAGCAATAGGAGCGATCGCGTGGAGAAATTATCGGAAGAACGGGGTGCGAGGCTGGCTGGAGGCTCTGTTTCTAAGCGGAACAGCTGTTCCACCCCCTCCTGGGCGTCTGTTCGGCAGATCAGCCGGTATTCGGTCTATCTGAAGGAACTATCGTGCGGAGGTGGTTTCGAGAGGGCAACGGCGAAGGTAGGTACGAGCAGCTGGATCGGTAAGGACTCGAAAAACTCTCGGTCACGCCTTCCCCCGGCATTGTTCGTGTCTAATGCTGCTCTCTTTCGCCACGGGGAAAAGATCTTCGCGTCGAAATCCTTCCTCGCCGTTCAGTTTCCCGTAACGCGTCCACTCGGCCCGCCTAATTCTTAATTACGCTTCCGTACGCGTTCCTCGCGCGTGCAAATCCTCCGTCGCGGACGTTCCCGTTCGCCTTGAGGCTCGAGCTTAAAATAGTCTGCGAAATCACGCGTTTTCCCTCTTTCGCTTAACGTCGTGAAATGAACGAGATACGAGGATTAAATACGAGATTGCACGCAGAGGTACAAAGTAGCCGAAGAGGAACGCGATGCGTTAAACGTTTCCTTCGCTGGCTGCACGGTTCGGTGGCACGCGCGATTCACGGTCAAACTGCCGCGATTACTCGGGATCGTTGGCGCGGAACGCGGCCGTTTCCGCGAGGATCAACGCGTCCGCCGTTGCGATTCCTCCTCGACGGATCCGATCCGGGAGTGGAAGCCGAGCGGAAGTCTCCTCTTCGCGTTCGAGTGGCCCTCTCGGGTATTCCTCGGCGGCGTGTGCCGTTTACGCTTCCTCGTAAAAATCCGGAATTTCGAGAGCATCTGCATCCAGGCAGCTGGCCGCGCCACCCCCTTCGTCGCTTATCCACCGCGATACACCGACGAGACATTTCCATCTGGCAACTGCGACCGTCAACTCGAACCAGAGACGAAGAGAGATGGACGGGCGCTTTTCCATGAAACGATGATCGGTCGGGTGTGCAGGTAGCGAAAGGATTGCGGTCGGGAAGCGTTAGCGGAAGGACGAGCGTTTGCGCGCGCAACGAGGACCACGCGCCCCGTCCAGGGCAGATGACCAAACACGTCGAAATGTATCGAGTTTCCTCGTAAAGGTGCGTTTACGCGACAGGCCCACGCGAGGGATTCTGTTTGTTTTCGGCTTCCTCGTGGTAAACCTGCACGTGGAAAGCCAGCTTTGTTTTCTTACGCGCTCTCCGGGGTACCCGAGTGTACAGGTGATCGCGAACACGTCCTCCTTTGTTCCCTCTCTCTCTCTCTCTCATTTTCTTCCTCTTTGCTCGTGCTGTTAGGGAAGGAGCAACCTTGTCTGTCCCTCTAAGTCTAAACGTGGCGAAGGTTCGGAGCTCGATAAAGCTTGCAACAGCTTCCCGCGAGATAAGCGTCCGCGTGGATCGGTGACACGCGAGGCGGATTTCTCGGGGAAAGCGTGGAATACCGAGGACGAAGTTTCCGGAAAGGATCGGTAATAAACGGATGCTTATCGTCGGCGGAACGTTAGACGAGGATACTCGCGGCTGTTCCCTTTGATGTCGCCAGAGATACCGATCGGCGCACGTTACCCCGATGATGCCGGGCGACGTGTGCCTTGACCAGTGAGAATTTAGGAAGAAAAAAGAAAAGAAAAGGTCCTCCGCGGCAAAGTGACGTTTCGTTCCTTTCTTTAGCTCGGAGCATATGCTGCCAGCTGCTCGGACCGTCGGCCAAAAGGGTTCAGAGTCTCGAATTTTCAAATTCCATTCTTCGCGATTTCTTTCCACGCGCTTCCTCTCTGTCTTTGTGTCCGGTCGCGGCTGTTCCGTGGGTCAGCTGTTGATCGTCCTTCCAATTGCAGAACCCGTGAACGCCGTTAAAGCCCGCGGAACTCGAAGAATATCGTTACACGAGTTCGTTACACGACGGATCGCCGAAGGTTCGCCGAAAATCCGGCAAATTGCTCGGAAACACGCGGGGTCCGTTAGGGTGGTCAGGCGCGTGGAAAACGATCGGGCCCCGGTAATCGTCTTGGGCCCGGGTCAAAGTCGCTGGTATTAACTACATCCTGACGCGGAACCCCTGCGGATCGGTTTCTCTCTAATTTCCGACGACGCGCTGACGTCACCGCGTTCCCCGTGTGTTCCGGTCTGCGTGCTCGGGACCGGAAGCAACGGACTCGTTGGGGAGCGTTCGAACCGAAAATCCCCCACGGATATCGATGTTCTGGCGTTTAAGCCAGGAGGAAGTCGATATATATATATTCCCTCGAGAACCGAACGGTCGCTCGGAGAGGAGAAGAACCGAGAGAGAGAGAGAGGAGAGGAGAGGAGAGGAGAGAGAGGCTGCAACGGCGAAGCCCGATGGCCACCGAGCTACGCGATTTATCGCCTTTCCGTCTGAAAGAAACGCGATAAAAAGGATAAATGGTTTTCGTCGTAAAGTATGACGCATTCGATGTGCGCGATAAATAACGTCTATCGCGAGCTTCCTAAAAACCGAACAATCACCGCGCACTAACGATGGCGCGCCGGTACTTAGAATGTGGGAATATCGCAAAACATCCTTTAAAGCAATGGCAAACCTCGGTCATAATCGTTACGGCGGCTGACCATCGTGGTCACGGTGTTCACCTGTCCGTGCTTTGGTCACACTCGAGGCCGGGCCGTGCACGTACACGCGCCTCTGCGAGCTCGTGTGCCCGCATGATCTACGGTGCACCGTGTTTTTCAGCTCGTTTTCTGTAACGGTCGAATTTACCCCCATCGCCTGGAAACCGTGATATACAGAACTTCGTGGCCCCGGAGTTGCGACCGAGCCAGCGATCCGCCGAATTCTGCCACGAGCTGCATCCATGCACCGTGTCTGCAACATCTTTGGCAGATCTCTCTGTTCCCCTAGGATTCGCGGTAATCGGACGCGCGGTGGACGCGAAATAGAAAGGGTGTTACGAGAAGCGGTCGATCCAGTGCGCGGTATCAAGGATAACACCTCGCTCCGAAATGAAATTTCGACCTTGAGCGAATTCGCCGGCTGACATTCACAATGCGCCGTACGAAACGCGAACCCCTATCGCCTCGCGTCGTATCGCAACAACCGCGTCGCTCTCTCGAACGGAGAGTAAAAAGGAGAGAGAAGAAAAAGGGAAAAACTCGATAGAGAGAATCGGCGTTGCATCGCGATCATTGTTGCGGGGATATCTGGCCGCTAGAGGAAAAAGAATCGCAATGACGCGCGATGGTCAATTTCCAACACGAAACTTGTTCCGACATCGGCTCTCCCTCTTTTTCTGCCTGGTCCACCTGCTTTCGAACGATCCTTCTTTTTTCCTTTCGTCGCAGAACGCCAGGCTTCCCGCGAAAATACATACGAAACACGTATTCCTGACAATTGGTCGAATTACCTCTCGGCCCCGTGAGCCAACAGCTCCGAAATAATTAGCCACGTCCGTTACCATCTCTCCCCGCTGTTAAACATTCGCGTCCGCGTCTCTCTCTCTCTCTCTCTCTCTCCTCCTCCTCCTGCTCGCTATCCGAGCGGCCCATACGATCCACCGATTCGATATCTCGGCCTGGACGCTGGGATAGAGCTATCGACTATCGATCTTATCGCGGCTAGCGCCGCAGATACCGTGGGCGAAAATACGAGAGAGAAAAACGAGAGAGAGATGGAGAAATATAGAGATAGATTAATTCGGGTTAGGTTGGAAGGAAGAAACGCGGTGTCTCGCGAGAGGAAGAAACGATTCGGAGGAACCACGGACTCGTTCGTATAGGAGAGTACTCGGCGCGATCGTGATCGCTCTATACGTCGTGCTACTTAGAAAAAAATAAAAGGTAGGCTTTATGGCGCGAGCCTCTTCCCTTCCCTGGCCGAAATCGCTTAGCATAATCCGTTGGACGGTTCGTGGGACGCGAGTGGAAGAGAGAGGAAGGTACGAGGAGAGGAGCGTGATTGGTAGGTTGGAGAAGGTGAGGTTAGCTTGGTCGGAGCGAGACGGAGCGACTGCGAGTGCGCGCCATTTCTACTGCGCAGCCGCCGCCGCGCACCAATCAGATTTGAATGCGCGGGGCCGGTGGAGGGGGAGCGGACCTCGTGGGTTCGGGAAACCGAAAGAAGCTTGCTCGCGTCGAGGATTCGGCCAGAACCAGTCTGACCGTGGTACGGCGAAGACCAGCAGCCCGAGTCGCTTCTCCAGTTCGGTCCGAAGGTCTCTCGCGGCCAGCCGAGAAGCCATCGGTGGATTTTCGAGGAATCTTGACAGAAAAGTCGCGGGGAATCGGTGGAGACGCGGCAACACCTCTGGCCCGGGGAGCTGCGGACGCAACGACGAGGTGGAAAACACGGTGGAACGCGTTCGAATTCGGCTGCCCGAAGGAGAAATCCGTGTGCCCTGTGGAACGCTCGGAGGAAGAAGGGAGGAAGAAGGGAAGAAGAACCGAGCGCGAGAGTGTTTCCTTTTGCGAGCTCGCTCTCGCTCGATCGGTCGAAACAGAAGAAGTCTCCGAGATGCTGGCAGCTTCGATCTGTCGCGAAGTTCACTTCACGGTGTTGTCCAGTACGACGATGGCCTCGCGCGTTCCACGCTGCCTGTTCGGCAAGCCGAACCCCAGGGAGACCGTGGAAATGCTGCACGAGGCCCTGGACGCGGAGAGGAGCAAGTTCGCCAAGCGATGGGGCGTCGATCCGCGATCCGAGGACAAGGAGAACAGTTACCAGAGGAAGCACCACGACAAGTACGAGCAATCGCCGAAGAAACGGAGCAATCCGTACTCCAGGCAAACCAGTATTCACGGTGAGTACAGATTTCCTCGTAATTCCCTCGCGCAATGGAGTCAGTGGTTTCCTCGGCGTCGCGCCACGCATCCGCTCCGACTCGCCGTTTCTGCTCCGAAATCCTCGCGTTTCGGAGTTTCGTAACCTTCCTCTGCTCCGTTTCGTCGGATTTTCCAGAGAACGTCTCTCGGTCGGAGGATTTCGGAGAAAAATTAACGGCGAACTCGGTTGAGAAGGAAAATCGGGGGCGATGTCGATCGATTGTCGAGGAAACGAAACGCGCTGGGAATCGGAGCAGAGCGGAAAAGAGAGGAAGGAATTAGCCGCGAGATGGAAATAAATTTGATAAGCGTGGCACGGCGGTGAGAGTGCGGCGGTTTTTGGCGGGAAAGCGAGAGCGGTGCCGGCGAGGAAAGGGAAGGTAGAAGGCGCAGGCGCAGGCCGGTCGCGTGGCTCCGACCTGTTTTCTTAGTCTAGCCTCGCTCCGCGTCTCTTCCGCCTTCTCTCTCCCTCCCTCTCCCCTTCTCTCTACCTCTCTCTACCACCGTCTCCTCGCCCAGCCAAGCTTCTGGTCTTACGCGGCTATCCAGAAACTTTCGACCCCGTCGTCTAACCACTGTCGCTTTCCAAAATTACAAACCCACCAGCGTCTCTCTTTTTCTTTTCTTTTCTTTTCTTTTCTTTCTCCCTCCGCTCCTTTCTCTCTCTCTCTCGCTCTCGCTCTCTCGCTCTTTCTGGCTCCGTTTCTCGCGGTTCGGCCGCGGCGTCTGGCTATTAGCTTTTGGTAGAGAACGGAAGCGGCCGCGATCGGACGCTCGCCGTTGGCCCGCGTCGCGTCGCAACGCGTCGGTGCGCGTCCGTCGGTTGCATTGTTAAGAAATGACGCAAAAGCCGGAATGACGAATCGTTCTAAATACGAAAGCAACGTGCAAGAGGATAGGAGGTCTAGAAAGCGCGTTCCCATAGGTTGTCGAATGAATCACGCGTATGAGTCACGCGTGTTCGAAGGCGGACGAAATACCTGAAGGGTCCTCTGACTCATCCAAGGGCCCGAGTTTTCGAGGAGTAAGACGAACTTGCGATCGCATTCCTCGAATTCCTTCGGCCCGATACCCCGACCCCACGGTCGCTCGTTGCACCAATGGACACCACGATTCCTTGGCCAAGTGCATATCGCGAGTAGATCATCCCTCTTCCGATCTTATAGACGCTCGATCGAGTTCGATTTCGCGATTTCTCGGAGAGAAGTCAACGAAGCGAGTCGTCGCGACGACCCTTTTCCACCGACGACACCTGTTAACCTCCGCTACACCGGTGACGACTCCGGTCTCTCTTTCCCACGATTAAATCGGGCCCGCGAACACGCGATACCGGGAACGGGACCTTCCGAAGGCCGTGCACCACCTGTCGCGCCGTACCCTACCTCCTCGTCTCGCGATTCCATTTCCATTTCCATTCCTTCGGACGCGGACGTCACCGTAAGCCTACGATAGCCTCCTCGCTGCGAGAAGACGGAACGAGTAATCGAGAGGAATCGGGGATAAAGGAGGGATAAAGGGAACGGAGACTTAGGTCCTTCGCGCGTGTTGAACGGAGAATGGGAAAGAAACTGACCTCCTTTTCGAGATCGACGGCTGGAAATTCCTGGCCGGATTGAAAAACTCGAGGAGGAGAACGAGCAGGGTGCACCTCCGGACCCCGCGCACAAAGGTAATCTCGATCTTTGTTCCGAAATCTCGCCGGGAGAACATATGGACAGGTAGACGTCCATAGGAGACGTCCGAAGGTTCGTAGGAAAGGCGAGGAAACAGATGTTGACAGACGAAATTCTCCGAGGAATTCTAGCCTGCGGTCCGAGCGGAGGAAGCTCGGTGCCGCGAGCGCGCGCGCGCGCGCGCCATATGGCAAAGCGGAGCGAGGAGGAAAGACGAGAGAAAGGATCGTCCTCGACATATGGCCGCTTCTCCGATTTGTTCCAGCTTTCGCACTTGTCGCCGCGATCGGATAAAATCGCAGAAAATCCGATTCCTCGATCCTCCTCCTCCTCCTCCTCTCTGTACGTTCCCGCTTCGAACAGCTTGGAATCGCTTGGAAAAGAGAGGAGAGACGAGGACAATGGTACGGAGAAATTGGCAGAGAAAGAAGAGAGATCGGGCGAAAGAAGGAAACGGGAAGGGTGCTCAGGTGACTACCTGATCAAAAATAGGGTGTTCGCGAGAGGTTTTGTTCCCCGGCGGCTTTTGTTGTGGAAATTTTTCCTACTTCTCGTTAAACCGCGTCGCAGAGACCCCTCTGCGGCCGCGTCCCGATGAAACCTTAAGGCTTCCTCCGCGAACAAAGATATTATCCCGCAACGGTCGCTCTTCCCTCTTTTCTCCCTTCCTCGTCCCCCCGTTTTAGCGCGAAATCCCGGACTTGCTATGCATCCAACCACCCGCGTATCGTCCTTCAAATTTTAATTAACCGCGAAATGCGCATACTAATCCGGCAACTTGGCCCGTTTCGTTTGTTGCAGATTACTGGCGAGCTCGGAAGGTATGCGAGGTGAATAAGAAGCCCCTGGCCAGCTCGGCGGACGCGGTCAAGCAGCAGACCGAGTCCTCCAAATCCTCCAAGACGATGATCAAGTCGTCGAAGAAGACGGCCCAGAACTGAGCAACCGAGCGTCTATTTAATTGCTCCACCCTCGCGATGCCCGCTATCGGATATCGTGTATATTTATTTGTCCTCGCTCTTCCGTGATAACCGACGTCGTTGGAAATTATAACCGACCGTCGACGTTGTCCCCGTTAGCGTTAATTTCCAATCGTTAACTATATTATTTCTGTAAATAACGCGCCACGTGATATACGCATATATA
>NIJG01000021.1:1937913-1964476 GCA_002201625.1 Euglossa dilemma | reverse complement strand
TATATATATCTCTATGGAGGTTTGGACGAGCTCGCTGCCGCAGCCAGCGCGAACAGAAGCGAAGCGAACCAATATCGTGCTCTGTCTACGTTCTCCGTCTCTTGGCGAAAGAAAGCGTTTCGATCGTGGACGAGACGGAGGAATCCTTGGTGTCGGAGCACCAGGCTGGCGTTCAACGGCGATTCAACGGCGTCTGCACGGACAGAACGTCCTTCCGATTTGCCGCGGAGCGAGCCGTCGAAAGCCTGAATCCGTTGGTTCCTCCGCGAACCGACAATGCAGCGCCTCCAAAGAATAAACCGAGTAAACGAAAGCGAGAACTCCGTGCCGTTCAATCTCGTCCTCCGGGATGCCGGAGAAAGTCCTATGTATGTCTAGACACTTAGAATTACGAGAAAAGAAACTCTAGTCACCTAGCTGTTTAAGATAAATCAAGTAATAAACGATCGTGCTTTCATATTGTACCCGCCTCTGTCTACGCGTTTCTCCTTCCTCCCTCACCTCCAAATCCCGTAAGAATTTACGAACGCATGCTCGATTAACGCGTTCGTCGACTAGTCGAACTGTATCATCGGAAATTAGGCAGCTGACGAACACGAGTGCCACTTTGCAACGAACATTTTGTAACATCCACCTGGATTCGAGTCGTGACCGCGGTTTCTAGCGCGTGGGGTAAATTATACAGGGTGGTTTCAACGTTCCCGAGACGTTGGCAAATTGAATTTCTCGGGCAATCTCGCATTTTTAAAACTCAATTTCGCGGGAAATCTCGCACTTTTGAAACTCACTTTCGCGGCAATTTCTCGACGAGAATAAACGAGGTGAAACAGGACGAAGGAAAGGGAGAAGGAAGCCAACGACCGATCGATTCTTTTAGCACACCCTGTGTAGGTACGTGTCCGAGCATTTACTTATCTTTGACGCGGTACGAGCATGGGGGTGGCAGAACACGGTATACATATATATGGTTAATTATAATGCGCGATGCACCGCAGGGTCTTCTGGCATGGGGGAACCCTACGAAGGGAAGCAGCTGGTTCGTGCTTTTAATGGCTGTCATCCTAGCTGGTCATTTCGATAATGGTAACTAATACGGCCGGTTCCCGGGGCCTCCGGAATCGCGTGAAATCGAGTATCGACCAAAACTCCCAGCCGGATGCTCCTCGAACCGTGACGGAGCCCCCTAGAGGCTCCTCTATACACGTCCGTGATAACCGGTGCTCTAGCATTTTCCGCGTCGCGCGTTACTCGCGCGTCCAAGCGATATTAAGCGGGTCGGTCGGACCGCCTCGAATCCCGCGTCGCAGCTTTCGAGTATAATTGGAAACCTAAAACAGGACGTGACCTCATCGCGTTATTGTATCCAGGATCGTTAAGGACCCGGTCGTTGCGATATCCAATTACTCGAGGAAAGAGAGAAGAAGTTGCGAGTGTAAAGCAAAGAGGAGGAGAAAAAAAGGCAGGGAGGGAAAAAAAGGGAGGAGAAGAAAAGGGGAACGGCGACGCGTTACGCCGGAGTGCAGGTAAATTATAGGAAAAAAGAGGAGAGTCGGGACGACCGCGACATCGTAGATCAAATTTTCGCCTTTGCGGAATTCTCCGCAGTGGATGGCGTCTTCCAGCTCCGGCCACCCTGCGTTTATCCTCCCTACGCGCCTAATTCTCGGCCCATCGAACGCTTATAATCCGTCGAATTAGTCTAGGTCGAAGTTACACCTGACCCCGACGAACTTCCGACGAGTCGATCTCGACGGATCGTCGCTTCGATCGATCAAACTTCTTTTATTTAACGAAACCGAGGCTAATCGATCACTTCTCACGCGCCATCGGGTTCATTAACGGTCATTTGACGTAGGCCCGTGCTCTCTTTTTTTCCTCTCCCTCTTCTTTACCTTTACGCTGCTGGTGATCGAGCGGTTTCGTCGCGGACCAGATAAAAGTATCCCTCGACGGCGATTCGACGAACGAGCCGTTCCCGGCGAAATCTCACGCTCGTAACCGTTTAACTTTATTCGCGTTCGACGTTGTCGCGCGCGTAATAAATCACACGAAACGCGTGAAAGAGACTGGGTTCCCTCGGACGTTCGAGAGAATCCTTTCACCGAGCAGCACATGTCCCATCGACAAAGGTTTAACGGACAAACGTTAAGCGCGATGATCGGCGAGTCTGGGAGGCAAACGAAGCGATGGTACGCTGCTATCATTCCGGTTAATCGGAGAATAGTAAACGAGGAGGGTAATGGCGGACGGAAAGCGTCAACAATGGGCTAACGAACTTGCCCAGTGGCGTTTCGCTTTCTAACGGTAGCACGCGAGTTCGCTGCGTGTTGTCACCCTTATTAACTAATGCCCTGTAAACACGCCTAAAGAGGAGGGGAGTAACCGACTGCTCTAATTAAAGGACATTCATATCGACTGGCCCGGCCGTCCAACCCTTTTCGCGGAAACTGGTCGGCTCTATGGGCCCGATGGCCGTTCCATACCGTTCGCCATTTTCTCCCTGACCCGGCTTTTCATAACGTTTCATTAATCATCCCGGGACGTCGGGGTCTAGGATTATGCGAGTTCGTTGCATAATCCGCAGATTGCGATCCGAGTGCGCGCCTCGTTTTCGAGGGAATGTTTAAACGAACGCACAGGGATCGGTCTTTTCCGTTTCTTTTTCGAATCGAAGGCTGGAGGAAACCTAACGTACACAAGGGTACGCGTGTCTGGTCCGGAGACGAAACAAAAGTTAAACTGGGTCGGGCGCACACGGGCAAGAAAGTGCACGTGTCGATGGTTTGGAAAGGAAGCGGGAATTACAGGGAAAAAACGGTGGAAAAAGCTAACCGAGAGGTTCTTGCATCGCGCCGATACTGCACGCCTGCACGGTGACAGTCCACATGGCGCGACCAGCGAACTGCGCGCGAGTAGCGCGTCTTAACGATTCACGGTAATTCTGTCGACGCGTCGGCCGAGCCGCATAAATCCGTCGATTAGCCGAGACTCGAAACGGCACTCGAGAATCGAACGAGTACCACGAGAAATCTCGCGTCGTTAAATCGGTCCAGAAGGTCGCGGTTCTGGCGAACCGAGACTTACCCCGAACTACAGTCGAACTTTCAGTCGCGAATTTTGCGAATGTCAGATGGTTCTATCGCCATTAACGTTTGGAAAATGTTCGACACGTTCCGTTGCGTTTTCCGAGGAAAATCTGTCAGAATTACCATTTTTCCTAGAGAATGGTAGCTGCGAAAAGAAAGGAGCGCGTAGGAAAGTTTGAAAGATCTTTGACACTTTCGACGCGTTTTCCGAGGAAAATCTTTCGGAATGAAAATTTCACCTGCAGAATGGTAGTTGGGGAAGGCAGGGAAGGCGAAGAAAGGCTCGAAAGACCTTTATACGTTCGACGCGTCTTCCATGGAAAATTTCTTCTGGGTATCTGGGAAAGGAAAGGAGCGGGTAGAAAGGTTTGAAAGACCTTTGACACGTCCCGTCGCGTTTCCCGAGGAAAGTCATTCGGAATGAAAATTTCGCCTGGAGAATGGTAGCTGAGAAAGGAGTGGAGCGCGTAGAGAGGCGCGTAGGCGAAGGACATCGAGGCGCGAGAGTAGTAAGGGCGAAGAAAAGGGAAGCAGAGAGAGGGCTGGAAGAGCGAGGCACTTCTGGGTGCCGATGAAATTTCAACCGGGCCACTTTTCCCCCACCCACGAAGTCCCGAAGGATCGGTTCGCCCGGTAAGTTATAGTTACGAGATGCAAGTACGTTTGCGAGCGTGTGGTTCGACGGCAGATGTCCCACGGCAGCGAGTCCTCTGTTCGGTGGACCAAGACTCACCGCAAAAACTGATCGACCGTACTGAACCGAGCGGGGTTACGTCTCCCAGCCACCGGACCATCCTCCTATCTCTCACGGTAGTCCTCCTGGGAGAATCGCCGTGAATTCGTATCTTCTCATGGCCGGTCGAGCCTCGCGACGCCTAGAAACGGATCTATCCGCTCCGGGACGAAGCGAGACCGAAGAAAGGAACGGAAAGAAATACACGCGAACGCGGTTAACGAAGATGAGATCGCTGGCACAGGATGCCTCGCCTAGACTCTCTGTCTAGAGACCGAAGAGAGGCTTCGTCCTGAGAGAATCACCGCGAATTCGGAGATCTTCTCATAGCCTAGAAACGTTTCTATCCGCTGTGGGACGAGGCGAGGAACGAGATAGGAACGGAAAGAAATAGAGGCGGTTAAAGAAGAGGGGCTGGCTGGCACAGGATGCCTCGCCTAGATCCTGTCTGGAGGCCGAAGAGAGGTCCTTCGAAGCGTGAAATCACTTCCAGTCTGAATATAAAGAGCGAAAAAGCGAGTGTCCGTTTGTGTTTCGGCCGTTCCGTACCACCGCGTTCGGGAACACATCGCGGAGCGCCTGACGGTCTTCTTCCCTCCGGCTCGAGGAGAGTATCGCTGCACCTCCTCGGCGATCCGAGTAATCGCTCCAAGGATACCGTATGCGCGCGCCGTACGGTACCGCTGGAATTCGAGGGTTCGGCCTATTACGGATGCCTAGAAAGCGTCTCGCAGAACGAATCCGCGACGCGGAGACCGGGTAACGACTGACACTTAACATTCCACCGGTGCGACCTCGGCCCGGGTCCATTATGTCGAAAGCCGGGGACTTCGGTCAGCTCTCGATCGCCCAGCCGAAAGTGCATCCGCGCTTCAGATAAGCCCCGCGATCGCCGCGAGATCCAGCCGTTTTAAATTTATCGCCGAACCGCCAGACGTCCTTCCGCCAGTCCCCCTAATGCGCCTCGCGATCTCCTTCGCGTCTCTCTGCAGAGAGAAATACGTTTCGCGTCCTGTCGCTCGCGAGGAGTCCACGCGTCGAACGACGGTACGCTTCGCCCTCGGAGCGGATTATTTTTAGCCGAAACTCTCGGTCGTGCAAGCCTCGCTGCGGATGGAACCGCGGTGCAGGCCGGGTGTTCCTTCGAGGCACTGCCTTTTTTCCGGAAATAGACTTCCTTTCTCGAGGTTAAACACGCTCGCGGCGAGCCCTCTCGGCGGCGCACGCAGCCGCGGCTACACATGGCCACGCGCTCTTTCGCTTATAAATAGACGTACGTAGATGGATTAAGCGTATGGAATGCAGTTCGATGCACGAGGGGTTTTAAAGCGGGCTGGTGCGAGCGTGTGCCGTACCTCGCGAACCGCGCCGAAGCTTTAGTCGCTGCGCGAAACCTCGCGGGGACGGTCCCCTGTTCGCGAATCCGCCGCGGAGCTCCAGTCTCTCTCTCTCTCTCCCTCTCTCTCTCTCTCTGGTCGACATGCTGGCCGCGAGACACAGGTGAGACGATAATAACGGTAACGCGATATCGCGAATGCCCGTAACGCTTTGCTAACTCCCGAGCGAAAACTGGAGCACGGCTTGTTGGTTTTTAGGCCGTTTACCCCGCGCGGACTTTCGATTTTACCCGAGCCCTGCTGCTCTCTCTCTCTCTTTCTCTCTCTCGGCTCGATCGGGAGCCATGAATGACCGGGAGTAGGCCAGTTTCTAACGAATCTGGTACACGGGACCGCGAGATACGCGCGTCGCGTCGCGTCGGCCATTCATTGGAATAAGCCGAGCTGGAACAGGCTGCTGGAGATAACGCGCGTCTCTCCGGACACCGTAGATCCTCTGGAGGTTGCGGTCGTTCCCTGCATCCGGTAACTCACCGCGCCGCAGAGAGAGTACTGGTGACTAACGTTTCATACGGGATTTAACAGTGTAACGTTACATCGTCGGTTTGGCCTTTCCTCCGCTCCTCGAGTTCACCGGGCGAGAGGCTTGGATTTCTCCGCGTACGAAACCAGAGGTTATTGTGCGAGGGTTTTAAATTCCGGACAGGTTGAATGCACCCACAGCAGACACCTTTCTCTAGCGATCGCCTACCCAAAACAGTATCCAACCGTCCAACGCCATTCCCGATAGAACAATGGCAACCGGCTCTGTGTCGCTTTCCGGTGTCGGATTCCTCCCATCGACGCTCCGAGTCCCGCAGCTTTCCAGAGCGGAAAAATCGAGGTTTCTGCTAGGCGTCGCATCGCCGAGAGATCTCGAGGTGGTAGGTCAGGAGGCGCCACACGGATTCCTTCGATCCAGCGACGCTCCGCGCCCGGAGCTTTCGAGAGTGGAAAAAACGGAGCTCCTGCGAAGACACGAGGACGCGAGGCGTCGAGTCGTCGCGAGATACCAAGGTGGTAGGTGAGGAGGCGCCACGCGGATTCGAACGGTGGATTGGGTTTATCTGCGAAGGGGAAGAAAGGTCGGAAAAGCCGTGGGCGTGTGTGCAAAGAGCGGCGGAGGGTGGTCGTAAAACTGAGAGCGAGGCGACGCGACGCGACGCCGTTCGAATGCTTGTATTTCTGCAATGGAAAGCCGAGGAAGAGTGTCATTTGTTAGGCGATACGTGGGCCGGGTAACGTCACTGACCTACCGCAAATGGGCGAACGGTGCGTGAACACGAAATAAATGTTGGATAGAAATCCGCAGCTGCGTCCGCGACCTACGTGAAATCTATTCTCGGCCGCGGAATCGACGGAAAAGCCGAAGAGGCGTGCAGATTCGCCAGCGGCAGTGGGTGGTTTAACCTATTTCTAGCCAGACGCGAGAAACCAATCGGCCGAGATACCGTTCTGCCGGATCCGAAGAGGGGAACCGGAACCGCGCCGATCTCTACAGCCGTGGCGTTAATCACCATAACCATCCTATGGTGTTCCAGCGGGCGCAACCACGCGTCGCGGGCCGATCGTTTCCCGGCGGAATTTCGAATGGTCTAACGAGAAGATAACGAGGCTGAAAACGAGGCGAAAACGAGGCGAAAACGGGTGGATAAGGATCACGGAGGTTGCGGCAGCAAGGGCGGATCCTGCCGCGATCGCGATTCCGTAATGGCGGCCGGTTGTTGTTGCGCGCGGAATGCGAGATGCGGTTAACGAACTTTTAATAATTCTTGTTTACGGAACACGAGTTTCCCATGCGTTTCCGAGCCGCTATGAAAACTCATCCGCTAACGAGCGCAGGTAATTGCGCGAGTTACGGCTNTTAGCCGATAATCTCGGGCAGTTCGTTTCGCGAAAATAACGCGCTCGTAAATCGTTCCACGGGCTCGATAATCTTCGCCGACGTGTTTCACCGCGATTAGCTACCGAACAGGACTACGTAACAGGTGCCAATGCGATTAGGCGAGGTTCGTTCGATTAAAACCCGAGGCGACGTTCGCGCGCGTCCGCGAATGACAAACAAACCGTTGGACTTTCCGCGAACATTGCCAAATCGGTAGAAAAGAAAACCGCGAGTTCTAAATATAGCCGGTGACCGGTGTTAGGTTGATTTTAGGTTCCCTCGATTTCGACAGCCTGCGTCTGGCTATTTCATTATTTTTAAGCGATGACGAGTACGCGCTGAACGCGAACGTTCCAAGGATTAATTCGCCGCGGATCAACGTTCCAGCGAAACGTCGTTTCTTATTCGAGAAAATTTGCCTAGAATTTATTACAGCGATAATTATATTACACGGAGAAATAACGCGTGCAAATTCGCCGATATAAATTCATTTATACCGCGGAGCGAGAGATTAATTGGGTTAAAACTTGACGACTTATTCGAAGGAAAAAATTCGTACGGACAGGTAGCCGCGTTGCGTAAGAATTGCCTGGAATTTATGACTCTCGTTACACCGAAACGTTTTATAAATACCGCGTCATACGATGTAATTATACGTGTATTACATATCTGCGCCGCCATCTTTGGACAGGAACCTACCGTTAAGCAAACTAAAAATGCACCTCGTCCGTAAATGAATTCGTCCCGACTGTTGCAACGCGTTCAGCCGATTCGCGTTAATTCGCCCCACCCCCCCTTTTTTTCCCTCCCCCTCTGGTGAATATTCCTTTTATCTCATCCTGTCGGAGGTCTCCCCCGTTTCTATAAATGTCGCTCGGCGAGCACGCAGAGAGACAGATTGGCCGCACGTGAGTCGCCGTTCGCTTTCCTACCGTAACTTTCCGCCCCTGGAAACACGTCCGTCCCTGGATGAAAACGTCCGACAGGAAACATTCCCGAGGGCGTTCCGAATCCGACCGGGGCCCTCCGTAACGATCCGAGCCTCGTTTAAAGAGGACAGGGCACACACGTCCGGAGAACGGAATAATTTCAAGGGTGTCGCCAAGTCGTGGCCCCCTAATGGATAGGGTTCTATTTATTTCCCTTCTTTCTCTCTCTCTCTTCCTTCCTCGCTCAGGACATCCGAGGACAGGACAGGAGTTGTTCCAACCGATCGTTACTCGACTTCCCCGCTACAAATCGAATTTCGGCTCGACGAAATCTCAGGATTTCTCGGTTTTTATAATGTCCTAAAGTCGAGTCGATCGTTAGAGATCGATATCGGTAATTACACAGTTTACTACCGAGAAAATAAAGAGAAAATCGTGGAATCCCTGTTGAACCGATCGTAAGGTTGCCTAAGGTTAGGTTATTATTGGCAGGAAACTCGGGATTCGAAATCGAATTCCAGTTCGATCGTGCTACAAACTTCTACGAAATCTCGAGGTTTCTCGGTCTTATGATTCCCAAAAATCGAGTTTATCGTTAGAGATCGACATCGCTAATTACAGAGTTTATTACAGAGAGGGTAGAAGGAAAAAGGGATAAACTTGATTGGATCGATCGTAAGGTTGCCTAAGGTTAGGGTATTATTGGCGGGAAGTTCGGTATTCTCGCGGAATTCGGCGGGGAGGGTAGAAATGGGCCGAAATCGGGAAGACAGGCCCGGCTTCCTCTCTATACCTGTGGCTTTCTTTTTGCGCGTTTCATCGTGGAACGGAGCGTGACCGAGGTGATTTCTTTTGGCGGGAATACATTTCAAGGTCCGTGGATACATGCAGGAAGCGACAGTTGGCGCAAAAGATTTTAGCATATGTCGAAATCCGCGGCGAGCGGCAACACGTGCACCGCCGATACCGGCTGAATGAATATGCATTCCATTCATGGGAACCCGGGGAAATCGGTGGTGCGCGATTCGCCGATCGACGTGTGCCATTTCCACGACGTCGAGACGCCCCGTCGCCGGAAGGACGCGAGAAGAGAATCCGACGCGTCGGCCAGAACGAGTCCAGCGCGTGTTTGCACGGAAATTACAGGTTCCCGATGTGTTTAATTGTTTTTATCGCCGAACCTATCTCGTGCCCGCGGACGATGAAGAACAAATTTACCGTGCTCGCGCAATTATCGATAAGGGTATCAAAGTCGAACGGTTTTCGGCACGATGTTTGATCAAGTGATTTCGAGAAAGGCCCCCTGGAATTACCCGATGTCCCGCGCGAATTCGCGTTTGCTAGCAACGGAAAGGAAAGCGAGACGCGTTTGACTCGGTGACCGATATTCCGTCGCGACTATACTTAGCGAATTACGCTCGGCGTCCGATCGAGGCGTCCGGACGCGATCCATCGACGATCCGTCGATATCGGATCCATCGATGATCCATCGATGATTCATAGAAGCGAAACGGTACTGCGAAAGCTCGGGATTCTAACGGATAACGCGGATAACGAAACCAGCGAAGGACGCGAGCAAGGCAACGCGACCGTTTCCATACCGATCGACCGCTTTCTTGCTTTCTTGCCTGACGAAATCCCGGTTGCGAAACCGGGGCCCAGGTAGGGGAGCATCCTCGTAGGAATTACGCAGGCGAGTGTCGCGCGTAGAAAAGGCATCGTTTACTTGAAAATACGCGGCGCTGCTCGGAATTAATTCGAACGGGAGTTTCGAAGCTCCGTAAAAAATGCGTTTACAGTTGTGCTGCTTTTTTGGTCTGTAACGGTCCGCTTCTCTAGCGTTAATATTAATCAGACACGCTCATCAACTGGACATGTTCATGCTGGTCACACGCGGCAGACGTTCAACCGCAACACGGCAAACTTTAACCTGGACGCTTTCCAATGATCAACTTCCTCCCGCTGGACGACTTTTCCCCGATCCAGCACCGATTTTTCTACCCCCGATCCGACGATCGCGCTCCGACCGAATCCTGCGTAGATCCAAGAGCAAGAACCGATCGGTAGAACGAGAAATATTCCTTTCGAGAGCCAGCGAGTATCCGATTCGAAGGAAATTATTCGCGGATTAGCGACCCGGTTAATTTTCACCTGGTCTCGCGTGGTTGCACGCGAGAAAGAGAAGTTGGAAAGGATTTCGCGGCCTCGGGCCCGAGTCGTTAATCTTGCAACTTATTCGCCGTCCGGTGTTCACGCCAACGCGAACGTGTTGCCAGGGTATTAAGTACTGCTCGAAATCGAAGTAACGAAGAAGACACGGTTGTCTCTTAACCGCGTTTCTTTCCCGTTCGATGGGGCGGTCGCGGAGAAATTCGAGAGCTTTGACAGGGTGGGTGGAAAAATTGGAAATATCAGCTGTCGTCGGGCACGCGAAATATCGATGGGACCGTTGAAAACGCTGGTCGAAGCCTTTCGAAAGGCTGGTGGTCGGTGATCGACAGCTGCGTGGGTTGCTAGGGAAGAAGCGAGCCGACTAGCCGCGGGAAGGACACCGGCAGAAGAGCGAAAAAAGGGGGAAAAGGGGGAAAAAGGGAGGAAAAGAGAGGAAAAGGAGGGGAGAAAGAAGACGAAATTATGCGCGATCTAGTTGGAGCAATTTCCTCGGAGGTTACGAGCCGGAACGGTAAGCGACTGAGCTCCGGAGCTGAAAGAGGTCGGCCGATCGGAGAGGAAGTGTAAAAGGTAAAGGAAAAGGAGAAAAGGAGAAAAGGAGAGACGTGGATCTAGCCCGGCTAGTAGGTTGCTCTCAGCTGCTGCTTTTTTACAGCCTTCGAAGAATTCTCCGGAGAATACGAGTACCTATATGTGAGAATTTCCTACCGTTCTACTTCCCGCCATTCTACCGGCTATACTCTCACGGAAATGTTTCAGTTTTTCTCCCTGGCAACGCGAACGGCAGACGTATCTCTCTCTCCGCTCTCGAGTTCCTTCGATTTTACTCCGCAAGGCTAGCAAATATTGATCGATCGCCTCGAGGCGATCGGTTTATCGCTCGGGAATAACAATTCGATGCGCTGTGGCTCGGTGACATCGATACAACGCCAACGATCCACCGTGAGCGCGATCGCGAGAAAAAACTGTTCGTCGAACCGTCAGACCCTTTTACGTTCTCGCATCCGACCTTCCACGAAGATAGATACGACTAGAATGCGCGTTTGTTTCCCCGATCTACGGGGACCTGGCCTATTGCTCTGCGCGAAAACAGCAGGTACAGTTACTCGATGGAAAAACAAGAACGAGAGGTAAAAAGATCCGCGGATTTTCACAGCCCGGCAGATATCTGCTAATGTCCGGGACGATACAGTTACGCCGATCGTAAACAGCTCCGACCGAGAATAAACCGCGGTTTCTATGTAGAACGAGACAACTTGTTTAATGGTAAACACAGCTTCGCTTATAGCAAAGATCCTTAACATTCGAAATACCGAAGCTAAAGATACGCCTTAAACGGAATTTCAATTTTGAAGAAACTTCATCGATCAAGTTCGTCATTGATGATTGTCAGAAGTTCGGAGTAACGTGGGATTTATCGAAAGCGAATTCGACCAGGAAAGAAGTAACGAATTTGAGTTTGAAAAATCTGCATCGGATCTGCGAAAGAGCGAGTTCGACTGGCGAGGAAGAAATGAGATTTTTCGCAACGAGGTAACGAATTTGGAAATCGGAGTGACGCATTAACTCGTGGCGAGAATTCGGAGGAAAGAAGAATTGGAAAAAAATTTTCCTTCGAATTTACGAAGAAATAATCCGTTATCTCGATTTGGAAATTCGTTATCTCGTTATAAAAGGGGAAGTTCGACCGAGAAGGAAGAAACGCGCCGTGGGAAAGAACGAATTGGGAAGGTAGGGAAGCGTGTTATTCGAGAGAGCTTCGTTGGAGGTCGATAATCTGCGAGACCGCGACCGGTGGGTAACGAGATTTCTCGGGAAAAGCCGTCGAGTGTCTTCTCCGAGCGACATCGATTCCCGGAAGAGGAGTCTTTTTTCCAAGGACGGGTGTCGTCATCTGGAACGGCAATAACTTTGCGTCACGGGATGAACGATTGCACAATGAACCATTCGGTTAATGGGTATTCGCGCATGCGTCAGTTGCACTGTTGCTCGTAAGTAATAGTCTGCAAGCAGAATCTAGGCTAGTCAGCTGCACCTGGGATGCAAGTAACTATTCCGACTTTCCGCCAGTCGCACTTTAAGCCTTGCACCAGAGGCAGCGTCTCGTCTCTCTCCCGTACAATCGCCGCCGTTCTCCCTCGTCGTTTCCTCCTATTTTCCTCCACGTTTCCCTGTGGTTTAACGTCCGTGCCGTTTTCCGAGGTCAGGAACCACGTATGCCGGTGAATTCGGCTGCCAGACGGATCAGCTTCGAGGACCGAGTTGCCACGAGCCAATCACCGAGGTTAGTTCCCCCGAAATCCAACGAAAAACCGTGTTATTATCGAATATTCGAAAAGATATCCTCGGATATTGGAAAGTTCGTCTGGTAACGAAAATTCGTTGCGTTGTAATGACACGCGGAGTGAAGAAACGTGGGAAAGAATTAAACGTTTGGTAACCAATTGTTGGGTTATTTCGTTAATCGATTAACCGGTTTGCTTATCAGCTGACATTGACATTATCGTCCGACATTGAGTTTGCTTATCGAAATTGGAAAGAAAATTTTGGCCACCAGTTATCCGATTTCGAAATTCGTTATCTCGTTGCTGACGGGATAAGCAAGGGGCTAGTATAAAAAAAAAATATATATATATATTTTTTTAAACATCCGTGTTCTTTTTTAGAATCTGTCTAGATGAATATATATATAGCGATTGCAGCAGCGCGAGAGAGCGCTAATTAAATTTCGTGGTAATCGGTATACCGATCGCGAAACGAAATCTGAAAGGAGTCTTCTTAGTCGTCTCGGAACTAATTAGTACAATTTCCATGGTTGCACGGATTTTGATCGTAAAATAATCGAAATTCCTTCCTTATTTTCGCGCGAATTAATATCGTTAGCGCGAGTAAATAAAATCCGCAATTTGAACGGCGATAAACAAAGAATTGGTCGGGTTTAAAGTGTTCGGTCCTCGAACAGCCTCGCAGGAGAAGCACCTTTCAACGACGAGTTCGCGCGTTGCGTACGTGTGACGAGACATCTCGTTTTCGTGTTCCTTCGATCGACCATTTAAAGAATTAAAAATAGATTTTCTCGTTACTTTATTAATTTGCAACGAAACAACTTTATACCTCGTGTGAATATAATACCAAAACGCGAATTAAAGAAGGTGAAAAAAAGTTTCTGGAGCGGCGAAAAATGTGGCGTGGATTAAACGTGTGGTATCGTGGAATCTAACCGTACGCGGAGCGACGCGTTGAGGAATTTGGAAGGAAAGCGAAGAACGCCGGAGGAAGATGAAAAAGTGAGTGGCGATAGAAAGGATTGGGTGAAAACGAAGCGGCGTGGTCGCGCGTAGATGCATATTGGAAGTGTCAAATATCGATATCCGTGCGAATGCGCACTCAGCGAGTATCTCTGGCTGCGCAGTGCGCGCGCGCAGCATAGTACCCCCTCGTGCCTTAGTACCAGTCCACACCCCCGACGAAAACGATGGAATTATCGATCGCGTTGCTATTCGAGCTAACCTAAGAACTTTTCGCTAGCTGACAGTAAACCGGCCGGGAGTTTGGCCGGACGAGAAAGACGCGTGGAGAAAATGAGACGAGGCTGAACTGTGCTGCTGCGCTTCGACGTGCCTACGATCTGTGATAGCACCGATTCGTGATACGCCACCACCGACCCTTCTTCTCCTTCCTCCACGGACAGTGAGTAAACGCAACCCGCGCGGGGAATAACGCGGAACCCTTTTCTCTTTTTTTTATTTCGCTGCGCCACACACTTTCCAACCGCCGAGTCGATCGGCGTATTCGTTCGCGAACTTTCACCTATTGTCGCTGACACCGGCTTATTCCTGGGAAATTCCGCAACCGTTGCACCTCGCTCGTCTCTCCTCCTTCGTTTCGCGCGCAAAACTCTTTTCCAACGCGTACGACGTAGCCCGTGGCCACTGGCTGTTTACCGAATACCGTCGCTCCGGATAACGTTCAATGCGATAACCGGGAATATCGCGGATCTACGCAGATAAAGCTCGGGCAGGTGCACGATTCTCTCCGTGGATTCTCCGTGATTCGACGTCGCTCGTCGATTCTACGCCTCGATTAAATTCGGATCATTTTACTGGTCGTTAATAGTCACAGAGGGAGCCCCGTTCGCTTCTACGGCCGTATCTATTCGCGAGTAGTCGCGAGAATTTATAAATTAGCGTTCGCGAATTTATCGGAGAAAAGAAAAGACGGGTGAAGAGGAATCTCGCGTATTGAAAATTTCATCGTGTTTCTCTTGCATCTGTAAACGCGATAATTATTCTCGGAAGGTTCGACCATCGCGAGTATCGATCACCGAACCGCGAAAGTTTATAAACATTCCGGTTCAGGATTCGCGAATGCATCGGAGAAAGGAAAAGACGGATAAAGAGGAATGTTGCGCCTTGAAAAAAAAAAAAAGAAATCTTACTCGGGAATTTAATCGAGCTTGTCTCGGATCTATAAACGCGATAATTACTCTTGGAAGGTTGAACCGTGGCGCGTATCGGTTGCCGTTTTCGAATTGCTCCTGTCACGTTCTCGGTCGGTGCTCCAGTTCTGTTCTAGCACGTCGGATTCGCCGAGACACTCGGAGTTAACGACCATCCGTCCCGTAATTATTTCGCCTCGGTCGAGCACCGAGAGTTTTATTAGATATTAGCGAAAGTTCCGATGGGAAACCAGTTTATGGTCAGGCGGAGAAATAAAATAACAACGTAGCGACGCCTGCTTTCGCGCGAGCAAACCGTCGTAGATTAGACGGGAATGGGTTTTGCAATGTTGCAAAAGGACACTGGGCCGGTGGTGGTCTTTGCTCAGGGCCGATTTTATAGCGAACGTCCGTTTGAGAAACTACGACGCAGGGATTCGGCATTACGCGCGAAAGTTTATCTCGTTTATACACGTTGAATAACAACTATTATCCGGTATGCGGTGGTACGCTCGTGCAGGAAGTGATATGCATTCCAATACATCCGTTCAACGGCACATTGACCGAGAGTGCTATAGGTTTCTCTTCTGTTCTTTCTTTCTCGTTTGCCAACACACGTGTGCAAGCTTGCATACTCTGCAACGCGGCAAGTCACTCGATGCATATCACACTGTTTACAAACCATAAAGAACTATTATCTATGCTAAATCGTGCGTGGCATTAGCAACCGAGGCTGCCATACACTCTCGGCAATCCATTTTCCTGTTTATGTATACCACGTCGCATTCCAGTCTGCCATTCTCTCTATACAATATCCCCGATATTTCCATCGCATTCGTCCAACTTTTCCATCCATCGGCAGACTGCTCGTCGCGAGCATTCTCTTTCTCCCTCTTTCCTCCATTTTCCTACTTTTCCCACCGCTTTTCTTCCGTCTCCGTTTCTAACGCGAACTCGATGCGAATCTGTAAAAGCCTCCACCGACCACGAAGTATCCTACCTTTCTCTCTATAATATTATCCCCGATATTTCCATCGCATTCGTCCAACTTTTCCAACTATCGGCAGACTGCTCGTCGCGACCATTCTCTCTCTCTCCTCCACTTTTCCTCGCGCTTTTCTTCCGTCTCCGTTTCTAACGCGGACTCGATCCGAATCTGTAAAGGGCTCGACTGACGATGCAGTACCCGAACATCGACATACAAGAGGGAAGGAGGCTGCGCAGCGTGCGGAGGAGACTGTTCCAAGACGACGACGACGACAACGAGACGGAATCGGGACGGAACTCCGGCGTGGAGGACAACCTCGCGAACTGCTTCTTCGAGGAGGCCCGAAAAAATCGCGAGAACGTGCGTAGTAAACCAGCCATGACTTTACCTTGACCATGAGCAATCGCTCGGACGTTGTCTCGATTGCATTTTTTGTTTGCCGAGCAGGCCAAGGAGAGGTGGAATTTCGATTTCGAGAAGGAAGAACCTCTGCCCGGCCGCTACGCATGGGTGAAGCTCGACCAACACGGAAATGAAATTTGCAAACCGTTGGAGGCGAGCAATCGGATAGAGAATTTGCAAACGATGCAGGAAGAGGACACGCAGGACGACGACGTTACGATGCAGGATCACGCGGAGGACAAGGACGACGACAAAATGACCGACAGCGCGTAAACGTGACTGCGAAACCGATTGCTCGCTCTGACAATTTTTTCCTGCCGACAAAAAAAAAAAAAAAGTAAAAGAGGAGAAAAACGATTTCTTTTGCCGAACGGAAACGAAAAACTACAAAATTGACCGAATCGAAGTCGGCGTGGTTCGAGTAGACATCGCGAAAGTTGTCGATCGACTTCTAGTCAGAATAGACACGATTCGGTGTCTGAAGAGCTAGTAAACCAAAGTTACGTATTTCCTTTTGTTCTTTCCTCTTTTTTCTCTCTTTTTCTATTTAAATTAACGGGAAAATTTCGAGTCCTAATGGCCATTCGAACGAGGATCGGATGTCAAGTGTCGTGATATTTGTTATCGTATTATTTATCCTGATTTTATACCATTTTACACCATTATTTAATATTTATTACTCTACGTGCAATACACGTGATCAGCGAACGAATGATATTATTATACGCGAATAAATTATACAAAGCGACTTTGTACTTTTTTATAGATAGGCGAGATAATGTATTTGCAGGAGGTCATTGCCTGCTTGGACAGCATCCTCTGTGCGAGTGAACGATGAACGTAGGTTGCACCGGCAAAAGCCCGGCCCGTTCCCGAAAACGAGCAACAATAAAAACCGACTTCGGGCTCGGCTCGGGCGTTTGCCTAATATCTGGAGTGCGTGCCGAAGGACGAGAGTGACCATGCGAACCATATGTATTTATATCGGTGTGTCGAGTGCCAGCGAAGAGGGAAAGTCCGAGAATGCGATTAAATGTTTAGGTTACGCGACGAAAGCGTGATCGAAGAAGAGAACACGAGTATGAAAGAAAACGGAGCGCAAGGTTTAAAGAAGAGCGAGTCTGTCTTTTTTTTTTTAGCAGATGTCAGTGAGCGTTTTGAAAAGAGAACGAGCGATTAGCTGTTAGAACATAGTCTTAATAAATCACTTTTATTATTAAAAACGCGTTTCTTCCGTTGCAAAGGTTCCTAATAACGTTCCTAATAACGTTCCTAATAACGTTCCTAATAACGTTCCTAATAACGTTCCTAATAACGTTCCTAGACGTTTATTCGCAAGTTTCTATTCGCGCGTGCAACTTTCGCGAACGCTTTCCCTATTCCGAGGGTTTTAATGAAACAAAGCAACGCGCTGTGTAACGCGAGATTCATACAGAGGGATTAGACAGGCTGAAGCATATGGTGCAGGAAGGAACGCATGACCCGAATCGAGGGCACGAGAATAAGATGACACATCTGTAGATGCCCCGGGGAAATGTAAACTTTTCACTTAACGCGGAGCGAGGTTGTAAAATTGCAAGAGTTACCAGCGTGCCGGTCTCGGCCGGCTCGATTCCACGAGTATCACGATTTCTTCAAATTAATCCCGAGCTCTCTCGTGAGAAGCCAGAGAGCATGTGCACCTGGCATCGTTTCTTAAGAATCGTTTTTTTCGCCCGCTGCTCGCGCTATGGAAGCTGGCCACGATGATGGTGGTGTACCCATTGCCAGAAATTGCACTTCCGTTCCGCGAATTCCCACGGAAGTGGGTACAATCGCGACTACGACAAAAGATATTCGCGTATAACCGTGCACCAGCTTTCATTGTTCTCCGCGACCATTCAATACTTTCACGCGGAGCAACTTTTTAACGGCCATCGCTAATGAAGGATCAATGAACGGGCCTCGGACAAAAGGGCTACCGATCTCTCGCGAGGCCTGGTCGATCGGAGAGCAGAGGGAAAAAGGGCCCGTTCGCGCGTCCTACCGAGCAACATCCGCCAGTTCTCAACCTCGGTCCCGATACGCCACCTTGATCTCGATAAAGATGATTTATCACGGCTAGATTTTCATCCTGTGGCGGCGTGCGCGCGACGAGATAACGCGTACCAAGGGTAAACTCGGATTTGATAGCGAAATTCTTCCACCGATGGAGAACAGGTGACTTTCCCGGTGGCAAACAAGCGATTATTCACTCGCGGCCACGCGTCTTCCGGCCGAGACTCTCTCTCTCTATTCGGGATGCGCAAACAGACGCTTCCTCGAGGAAGTATAATCTAGAACGGCCGATCGTTCTAGGGAGAGATAGACGGGCAGAAGACGTTACAGGAGGAAACGGTGTTTATTTCCCGTCCTTGGTCTACGGCTGGCCATGAGAGAACACCTGTGCAACGGAATACCTTGCTAAACGGGTACCCCGGCTAACCACAGATGAAAGAGAGACGGTAGTCTTTGCGAAACGAAAAAAGGATTGTTTTACGCGACTCATTCGCTCGTTCTCCCCTCATTGAGATGCATCCGGTGCCACCCTCACCACTTCCTGGATGTTGCGTGGGATTTTCATTTTTAACAACACGCCTCGTCGTCCTCTCATGAGAATCTCCACTGCTACCCAATACACCTCTCGCTGTATTTTCTTTTTACGCGCCTCGTTTTTACTTCTTTTCGTTAAAAAGAAATGTTATTCGCCTGAACGGAGGACGTGTTTCGAGAATAAAGTACCGTCGAAAGAAAATAACGGAGAATCCCGTGGAAATACACGTTCTCGCGATTAGTCGAACGTAATTTCGACTGTAAACGGCGAAATATTTATTCATTTCGCGCGAAAATTACGCGCGTAACGTCGTCTTTTGTGCTTTGACGGATTCGAACGTTTGAAAGTTTCCCGCGTGCGCACAGTGGCGCTGTTCGGTCAGCCATATTTTACCAGACGGATATACACTAACACTGTTGTACGTTACTTGGCGAACGGGCTCCCTGATTGGTCGTGACGATCGGCCGTGCACGGTTCGCTCCGCGCGAGTTGCTTGCTACGCGACAGAAAACTATTTCCCCGTTGCCTTCTACACCAGACACCAACGATTCAGGCCACGAGAACAGCAACGAGGTAAATTGACAATTATCATTGAAAAGTGTCGATTCACCTCGTTTATTTCGCCTCTTGCCTTTGCTGCCACGCAATAAACATCTGCTGCTTAACAACCGCCGATTGACACATGCGTAAAGCTCGAAAAGTAAATACGAATTCTCGCTTTTTTCGCATTTGCATAATGTTAATGAATCCGAGCCTGTGATAATTTATGTACGAAAGTAATACTAATATTCCCGCCGATTATCGATACTCTCGAACTCGTTTTTCTCGCTGAGACGCGAACGATCGGGATGAAAAAATACTGTCACCGAATCGACGTGTTCCAACGCACGGAATTAGATTTGGTAAACGCCGACTCGTTTCTCTTTCTAGGCCGGGAAGATTAACAAACGAGGATAGGAGAGGAGGTTTTGAAATTTTTGCAAAATCCAGCGTTCCGGTTCTCACCGTGGTGTCTAGGAACAGTAGCTTGTATCGGTTAGAAATAAAATGACGATGATAATCTGAACGGTATGCAAATAAATTCACCGTGCGTAACGTATTGCCATGCAAACATGGAAATCCGCCGAATAAACGTACGCACGAGTGTCCGTGATAAGATTACAGCCGTTGTTTTGAAAGCTGGACTTGTTTATTTTGAGCTTCTTTGTCAACATACAATGCGTTTCATTTCTTTTTTCTCCTAATCAATTGTACGTTGGCTCGGAGCCGTGTATACTCGTAAATTTATTACACACACGCGCGCGTCGAAAAACCGTATTTATTCGGAACTGGAAACCCGGCGGCGACTATAAGATTTATATTTTGCAAGAATATACATCTCATGAATACCAAAGCTCTTTTTTTCACGGTCCCTCATATTTTTCTCCAACTATCGTGTGTTATTTTTCCATCGGAGGAATATATCGGACAGTGCGTGGAAGACGACGGCGCGATTCGGCAAAAATGGGAGTGGTGTAAAGAAGAGAACGGCGACCTATAGCTTTTTGCCGAAAGTTTTCGGCGTGTATAATCCCCACTCTACGCAGAAAAGCAAAGTTGGATGGTATTTACCATAGAGCTTGGCATACTGGAACGCATCCGATGGTTAGAATCAGCATTCAGCTCGTTTGCGTTGCCGTGGAAGGGGCCAATAACTGTACAACCTTCTGGCACATACGTGTTTTCAAAGGCTCGAAATGCTGCGCTCAGGTCGAAGGAACTATACTCTGCAAATGGCGGTTATTTCGTTTCTTGGCCGGCGCGTGGAGGGGGAAAAGGGGTGACACCGAATGAGCCGAGGACGGCCGAGGAGAGGCGGAAAGAGCCGATGCGTCGGGAGGCTCGGTTAGTTGCAACGAGAGGCGCACACTTCAGTCGCTAGAGAGCGCTTTACACGTGTGGAACGCGTCTTCGCGCAACTCCGTGCGTTACAGAACACGCACGCACCTCGTCAGCGTCAACATAACTGCGCAATCGTATACGACCTTCCGCCGAACTTGGAACCACGCGCGTGTCTTGACAGTCGTGCATTTGGCGGGAAGCGTGGTACTGTTTTCGTTCGGAGTTTACGTGGTAGCCGAGTCGATTCAGTGGCTCCCCGCCGTGTCGGCGGACAGCATATTGCTGCTTTCGGGCCGTGTGCAATTACCTTTTCCGCCAAATATCCCCCGGCCCAGGAACAAACCTCCGGTGATATGTTTATGTGCTTCGCGCCGCCTAGACCGGATAATTACCGACTCGAGCCGCCGATACACCTTCGGTTTTTAATTTCAAGAATAACGTGGTAACCTTCGCGGGAACACGTCGAAACACGCTTGGCCGTCTGTTGGAGGCTCACGCGCAAGTGCGTGCGACGTTGCCGGTTCGCTCTTCCCGCGGGCTATACCGACGAATTTCTGTGAACCAGAGGGAGAAAAAACTCGAGATCAAGTTCGCGCTCGATCCTTCGTCCCCGATTTTCCTTCGTTTCCCAGGTGAAAATGTGCACCGATCTCTGAGAAACTATGAGATAGTCGCGACTGTTTTCCCTGTCTCGCCGCCTCTCGCCCCGATCATCGTGGCACGCAATAGCGTGTTTACCGTGTTGCCAAACTTTTTCGGTTTATCGTACACGTTTGGGCCTTAGGTGATATACGCTTCGTTCCGAAATCGAATTCTCGCATCGCGGATGCGCGTGTGAGAAAAATCGGCGTGGGAAAGTGGCGCTGGGTGGAGCCGGGAGCTCGCGAACGATCGGAGCGTAGTCGCGAGGCGACGCTGAGCAGCAGCACGGCCATTATTCGAAATTCGGTGGGTCGCGCCACGACAACGTTGCCACGTCTTGCCCAGCCGCCGCGAGTATTTCAACGTTCTGTGAACGATTCCTGGAAGAAGAATCATCTCCGTAAACGGGACGCGTGTAACGCGTTGAAATCCACGCGGAAAACCTCGGTTCCCGAACGTTGTGCTGTGCGCGTGTTCACACCGAGCCGAGTGTGCCGAATACGTGGTGCGGAAAACCGAGACGCTGCGAAGGAGACAGAGACGACGGAGAGGGAGTAGAAGTGAGAGAGAGAGAGAGAGAGAGAGAGAGAGAGAGTGAGAGAGAGGAGAAAAAGTAGTGACTGCGCGAAGAGAAACGGAAGCTGTTTGTCGGGGAAAAAAAAAGGTTGGATATTGGTAACTGCGACGGAGGACGGCGACGTTGCCGGTGTGAAAGACTAACGAAATATGAGCGCTCGAGTGTTGAATCCGGTGATGATGACGGAAATGAGCAGGAATTTGGGTGGAGGACGAACGGCCCCGAGCAGAGCAGCCCTTGCCCGTGTGCGAAGGGACCTATTCGGGCCCGTGGATCACGCGGCGGCCCGTGCGTTGGCCGAGCGGGAGCTTCGCGCTCAATCGATACTCGACGCGGATAAATGGGGATTCGACTTTCACTTGGAGATACCGAGAGCTAATTCGAGGTACGAGTGGGAGCTGGTTACGCCGCAGGACGTGGTGCCTGAACCCTATGCCCTACGAGGTATGCCCTACTTAAGGAAACACGCGCCTAGCACGCCTCGGAAAGTACGGGACTGCTCGCCGACCGCGAGATTCCTCCGCAAGGATCCGTCCTCGCCGGTCACTCCGAAGATGCTGCCGAAATCGGAGAGGACGCCGCCGCAGGAGCCTAGGGTCCCTCAGATCGGCGAGATCACCGCCAACGAGCTCTTCGACTTCGACTCGGACAAGAAAATGTACATCGTCGAACCCACTACCCCCGTTTTATCAACCCCCGCATCGAGGAAACAGTCGTCCATAACCGGTAAGCGATAACAAACTTTTCCCTAGCTGTTAATTGCTATTGTACGTTGCCGCGTACACTGGCAACATAAGCACGTGCGCTTCTTGCGATACCATTCGACCTACAGTAACGTAAACCCGCTTGGTTTCCCATTCCGACCGCCTGTCTCTCCGTAATTACGCGTAAATATTACATTGTTGCGCAACATTTCGTTTTTTTCTCTCTCCCTATTTTCTTCCCCTGTCTTTCGACCCTGCCTCTACGGTTACCCGTAAATTCCGCGGAATCGCGGCTCGCGCCGCAAATTCCATAACCGGCACGGCTGGCGACGGGAAAGTGAGATACTCGGAAAATTATCGGTAGACTCGTTGGAAAACACGGTTGCTCGTTTTACCGCGCGAGAAATTATAGGATTAACCGAGAACTCGATATTTCCGGGATTATTCCGTTTGATCGACGCGCATTATCGAAGCTAATTGGCGGACATTATTTATACGGGAAGTAGTTTACCCTAGGTCAATCTAATTCGACGGCCGGCAAGGTCGTCGCAATTTACGTAATTGCGTAAGCACCTGATAAAAGGAACGAACTGCAACTTGTCGGTCGGGTGTATACGCGTCTCTCCTATCAACGGATCTCATTCCCACCGATTTTCTTCGATCGTTCCGCGAAAACAATGTACCGCATTGTCCGATCGATCGTTCGGCTTCGGCTTACGCCGCCTCGAACAACAATAAAGTTATTCTCGCGAATTAACCGACAGATAAAGCCGCGCTGCTATCGCGGTTAACGATTCAGTCGGCCAAGTAAAATCTGCCAGAAGTTATTTATTTTTTTTTTTGCTTTCCTCTCTCCTCGGATAATCGACGCTCGATAATTCGTCGCATGCGAGCGTAAACAAGGATGACATAACGATAAACATTATTCGTAATCCGTGCGCGGATGGACCAAACAGAGCAACTAATGCCATCTGGTTAGCCGAGATCGCAGATTCTTCGTGGGCGAAAAAGAAGGAGAGAGTTTCTCGTCTGGTTCGACGTATTCCCCGTGGTCGGAGGATTTTCCGCGTTGCGTTTGCGCGTCGCACACACGGCCATCTTGTTTGGACCCGTACCTCACGGTCTAGTTCCCCTTTTTTCGCCTATTTATTATTCGGCCGTGCACACCACCCACGCGACGCGACTATTTCTGGACGTGACTCGTCACATGTCTCGCACGCATGCATCTACGCGCGTGTAAACACATTTTGCGCTGCAGCAGCGCGCCTACTTTTGTTTATCCCACCTCTCTCTTTCTCTCTCTCTCTCTTCCTCCCTCTCTCTTCCTCCCTCTCTCCGTTATTCTCTCGCGGACCTTGAAATCGTTCGAATAAAATTTCCCGACCTAAAAAAAACAAGCAAAGAATGAAAGAGAAAGAGAGAAAGAGGGGGAAAAAACCGAATTTCGAGATACGAAAATAAAGATAGCTTGGTCCGCGTTGATTTTTTCCAAAGTTTAAAGTACAAGTCTCGGTAACCGACGAACGCTCGAAAATCGATCTGCACCGAGTAGTAGGGATAATTAAATTTACCTGTACCGTTTATGGAATTGTTTATCGGGCCACGATTACCGGGAACATGCAACGCGCGACGGTTATTATTAATTAACGATAATATCGCGCGATATGGTCGGCGGTTTGGTTCAATCGACCGGATCGATGCAGCACCGGTCGCGTTTCGACCTCTCCACGCGATCCGCTCCGCGACGCGTAGACCTTCCCCCTTTTTCCGAGCATGGGGAGAGAGAGAGAGAGGAGAGGCGCGCGTGTGCGTTGGTAACGTTCGTACGCGAGTTGGTTCTGGCACCGTGGCTTCCGATGGGGGCGCTGTAATGATTTTCCTAACGTACGTTATTAATGAGCCGCGCGCGGTCAGCTGTGCAGTCCATATGGGGTTGTTCGCGTCGCGCACCCCCGATCCGTTGTACTGCTTTCACCCCTCGGACCCCTCGAGTTTTGTTCGCACTCGCTCGCTCGCGCGCGCGCGGCCATCATGCGAGCGTGCGCCTCCTGCGCGTCGCGCGCATGGGGGCATCAGCTGTGCTCACAATCGCGCATCTCTGACAAACAACCCTCTGGATGCCACCGGGGAGGGTCGGCATTTAAAATCGGGATTAGCACGATACTTTCGGCCCGCATGTGCCGTTCCTCCGGCTATTTAAATTGCACGCGACAATTTCGCTTGCCTTTCATGGGGTTGATACTTTGCGAGGCTCGTGTTTTTCGGGGCTTCGGGAACATCGTATTGAAAAAAAAAAATGAGAGTAATCGTGGTCGATTAGAATATATTTTAATTGTTTAATTATCGCGTCGCATTGATGGAGCTATTTTTCTAAAATTTATATTAGGAGATTCGTATCAAGTTCTCGTTTAAAATTTCACAATTTTTTGATGTCGCGAGATTTGTATCAAGTTCTCGCTTAAAATTTCACAATTTTTTGAAGACCTGTACAAACACTGCGAAGCTACTTTTCAAAGTGTTAAAAATCGGAGAATATTATTACGAAGGAAAGATATATATCAAAGTTTGGCGATCGTGCAACGTATAGAGGATAAAAGGCTAAAAATTATTCGTTTTTGGGCGTCCGATTCATCCTATAATTGCGTAGGGGGCTAGAAGAGGGATAGGGCTAGAGGATATCACAGCTGTGCCCGGAATATCCGTAATTCACGTCGCGTGGCAATGGGATCGGAGGGTGAGCCAGGGAAATCGGCCAGATGTATCGAATTTTCCGGTGGAAATTCAGCGAACGTCTAAAGGGGGGGCGGAGGGGTGTTTGCGGTTGGTACGGGGTCGAAAGCGACGCGATATGAGTCACGATTGCGAGTATCAGCCTAGCGCAAGCGCTTGTTTTTCTGCAAGCTTCCTATATCGTGACTCACGGAGAAGTCGACAAATAAAACGCATATGGGAGAAACGAAATTGCATGTATCTCTTCTGGCCGAACCGTTTCCCCGACGTTTTGTTCCTCTCTGTCTCGCTGCTTGCGCCGCGCAGGCGTGCCTTTAACGCATTAACCAACGTCGCGAAGATTCGTGTGTATCTTATCAGCCGGCGATATAATTAACAAGCATGCGAGCCGATAATGTATTCGTAAGGTTATCGCGAATGCGATTTGGCGTACGTGCATTGGTCAAGCCTAGATCGTGCACGAGGCCGAACTTTACGTTGCACGCGATTACACACCACGTCCCGATTTCAGCATTTCTCGGCCAGCTTCCTCTCTCCTCTCCTCTCCTCTCCACTCCTCTTTTCCGCCACTCCGTATCGCCGTGCTTCCGAAAAGGAAAACGGATCGGTGGTATCAACGTCCCGATTTCAACTTTTCTCGGCCAGCTTCCTCGATTACGCACCACGTCCCGATTTCAGCATTTCTCGGCCAGCTTCCTCTCTCCTCTCCTCTCCTCTCCACTCCTCTTTTCCGCCACTCCGTATCGCCGTGCTTCCGAAAAGGAAAACGGATCGGTGGTATCAACGTCCCGATTTCAACTTTTCTCGGCCAGCTTCCTCGATTACGCACCACGTCCCGATTTCAGCTTTTCTCGGCCATCTTCCTCTCCTCCTCTCTCCGTATCACACCGAGCTTCCGAACAGGAAAACTCGGTGGTACGAATCGGTGGTGTCGACGTCCCGATTTTAGCTTTTCTCGGTCAGCTTCATCTCCTCTCTTCTCCTCTCCACGAATACTCCGTACCACCGAGCTTCCGAGAAGGAAAACTCGGTGGTATAGTTGGGTAGTATCGCGAGAAGCGGATATAGGTGTCGTACAGGCGTGTATACATGTTTGGTTGTTGTGTGCTTTCAGACTTTATGAAGAGTCGTAAACGTAGCCTAAACGGTAAGAGCATGATAGAGCCGCCGGAGAAGATGGCTCGCAACGCGGGCCAGATACGCAGCTAAAAGCCTTCCAGCTTCCTCCTTCAGCCTCGCTGTCTTCTTCCATCTGTTTGGAGCGCGAGTGGGATCGGAAGCACGACACGAAGCATCACTGCCAGCAGGAACGGGAAAGGCAGAAGCTCTGGCAGGAGGCGCGAGGTCCGTTGGCTGTGCCATTCACGTAGATTTATCCGCCATGAATGTAGGCGAAAACGGTGGGGAAAGGAACAGAGGAATATGGGACGAAGTGGTGCCGTTTTTCT
>NIJG01000021.1:1916451-1936403 GCA_002201625.1 Euglossa dilemma | reverse complement strand
TTTTTTTTTTTTGTTCTCGATGGGTCTAGATTCGACGCTTATTTTTGTTTTGTTTTCGGTTTCTGTGGATCGTTAAAGCCTTTGACGCGCTCACGACATAGGCGATTGCAATAATATATATATACACGTGTTTATATATATATTATCCTGCCTGTGGTACAGACACAGGTGGGCAGACAGGTGTGGAACACGCAACGTAACGTTTACGGATTGACGATATACGGAGAAACGTGATTGGCGTTATTATTTCGATCGTTTTCGGCTCGAATGAGTATATATATATATATTTCTCGATCTCTAGATTAGGCTTGTCGCTTGTTGTTGCTGTTGTTGTTCTTGATGTTGTTATCGAGCATGACGATGTTGTTGTTGTTGTAGTTGTTGTTGTTCCTGTTGCTCTGTAACTGTCGTCGCCGTTGTTGTAGGTTTATATCTATTTTATTTACATACTTTTACTTGTCAGATCTTCCTTCTGGCTAATCGAGATTTCGTTACAAGCGTGAAGGCTCTCACAGACTTTTTTTTTATTCTTTTTTCTCTCTCGTTTACGATAATTTGGTTTATACGCCATCCTGCGAAACCCGATCCGATCGCATCCCCTGTTCCCCGGTACACTTGTTTCCTTTTCTCTTCTTGATTTTTTTTTTCTTCTCTCTTTTCCCGTTCACTCTTTTTTTCCCACTTTGAGATTATAATTCAAAAATACGACTGGTGGTTACAAACTATTTTTTTCGTAGTTCACTGGCGAAGTGCGCTATGAGTGGTAGGGACCGATTCGTTGCGGAATTCTAATGGTCGTTTTTTCATACCGGTTACTGTGTATTCGACGTTTTCAATGGCGCTTTCATGGCAACGGTACCGGCGCTGTGAGAGGCTCGCGATAAGAAATCAAATTGAAGCATAACAGTTTCCTACTGTTGGAACACGCTGTGGAGGAGACCCTGGCCTTTCTTTTTCTCGTCGACGAAACTTCTAATTCGATGACTGCTCATACGGATAAGCACGTGAAATCGTGACGGATTGTCGTCGGGACGAAACGACGGTGAACGGCAGACACGGATTCTTTTCTTCCGCGGCAGCGTGGAAGAGGGAGGGAGAAAAAGGAAAGAAAAGGGAAAGGAAAGGAGGAAGAAAGCACACACAGGAAGGAAAGGGAAAAGACGAAGGAAAAACGAGCGTCGAACGACTAATGGAATCTCGTGAGATCTGAAAGGGCGACGATAGAAGGAGGGAAAGTCAGTCTGCCGTGAGGAAAGGAACGAAAAAAAATAGTAAAAGAGAATAATCTTATGTCTATGTAACCCTGTGATGTATTAGTATGATCTCAGTAAACATAACTTAGCGTGTACTTCTTATTTTGTAATAAGCATAGATGTATATGTGCGTTTCGAACGTGACGTAAAGAAGAAGCCCCCCAGTAAAAAGCGCGAATGGTTGCGTATGCTTGAGCACGTGTGCACGTGGTGTTTGTTTGCGTGGGTGAATGTTAAAAGTAAAAAAATAAAAGGGTGAGCAGAAGTACCCAGTGCCTCACTTCCAGTTGGTATTCGCGTAAGGATTCTATGTGTAACGACAATATATTATTATATAAACCGTAATCGTAAGAGAGTCTAAAAAACTAACCTACATAAGTGAATGCCTATGTTTATTAAAAAAAAGGATTTATCTAAAGAAGCTTGGTATCTTTCTTTACGAGCCTGGTGACCAAACCTGTGCGTCTCTCGTTTCGCCTGCGTATCTGTAATCACTGGGTATGTAACCGCGTCGAATTCCCCTTGAATTTTCCTTAATTTTAATTCACCAACAACCAATTACAACCCGTACCTCTTCTCAATCCGAACGACTGGTCCAGACACCCGGTCTCCCTGAAATAAATCATCTCCTTGTTACAGCAGAGTGCAACGTGTTTCCTAGAACCCTTCCAATCTCACTGCAACCTTCCTGCACCGAATCACAGAGGCGTAGAAAATTTATTCGTTAAGAAAAATTGAGACAGGTGCAACGGAAGCTGCGCAGAACAGACTATACCGGGAGCTGACCGAGGAGCAGGTGCTCCTGGACCTGCCTGTATTTACCTTTAGTAAGTGACACTTTGCTTTTATTTCCCTTTCCAGCCGAGCGTTACCCGGTTACCTTTGTCCTTCGGCAGCCACGATAAAAACCGAATGGCCAAATCTCGCTGGCAAATATCCCGATAGCAACGAAATTCGCGTCGGGTCGGTAAACGCGATGATTTCCCGTGGAATTATCAAAATCCACGCTCGTTCCCGCGAAACGCGAACGTAGGTGGTCTTCTGTAGATAAATTTGCAAAGGAATTAATATCGGACGAAGAATATTGATTCAAAGTCGACGCGCTTCGAATACGAAATATCTCGAGTCTCGCGTTTTCTAATCGCATCGATAATTCTCGTGAGAATCTATAGACCTTAGATTCCGTAATGGACTTTCAGATCGTTCGTCGGATGAAGACAATGAAAGTAACGAAAATTTGAATTATCGAATCGACGAGCGAATATAAAATTAACATCGAATGGAGGATATCGATTGAAAGTGGACGCGTTTCGAATACAAAGCGTCTGGAGCCTGGCGTTTTCTAATTGCATCGGTAATTCGCATAGATCTTGCCGGGATTTCGTAATCGAGTTTTCGATTATGCGTCAGACGAAAACAATGAAAGTTTGAATCATCGAATCGTCCCGCGAATATGAAATTAACGCCGAATGGAGGACGTGTGCGCAAAGTGGATGCATTTCGAATACAAAGCGCCTCCAGTCCCGCGTTTTCTAATCGCATCGATAATCGTTAGAAGAATCTTTGGATCTGAGATTTCGTAAAACGGACTTTCCGATCGTTCCTCGGATGAAAACAATCGAGCGTTGGCCGGAGCCAAAGCGTTTAATTCCAATTTGAGTTATTGAATCGTCGCGTGAATATAAAATCGAGGTCAGAGGATTATGCAAGAATTTCTTCCAAGTGAATCAGACTTTTTCCACGCGTGGACGCGCGAGTGATCAATGAAAGGCTGGAAATTTGAATAACAGTCCCGAATCGACTTTCTTTTTCCATTGAATTCCCAGAAAAAAACGCCAAGCCACGCAAACTTCTTGCCTTTTTGTCACTTTGCAACCAGTCTTCTCCAAAATATGATTGTAATTTATTCTCCTTTCGATGTTTATCCGTATATTCGCTCGTCTCGTGACTCGGGAAAAACATAAAGCATAACGAACAAATTCTTTTTCTCTTTGTACAACCAAAATAACGATTTTTCCATTTATATTTCAACTCTCGAATTTGATTTTTAATTCGAACGAACCAACGCGATTTTATTTCAATCTAGCGATCACGTATGGAATAATCGTGAAATCGACAGGGTTTCTTTTTTTTTTGTAAAAATTGTAAAAATTGCGCGAAAGAAACGAACAGGTTTGTTTGTCAGGCTCCTTTTTTCCGTAACTCATGTCCTCGTTGTGCCTCGACGTATAAACACGCGCGTTCACTATAGTTATGCTTCTATGCAATCTCTGTTGCTAGGCGCACCTCGGCCCACCAACAGTATTTTTAGACGATACGCTCACATTTCGACGTTCATTCTTGAATGAGAGTGCCCTGTTCGTAGACCCGTTCGACACGATCCCGAGAATTTCCCAAATTCCGATACACATTTTCTCCGAGAAAATAACGCGAAAAAAAAAAGAATAACAAAATAACGCGATATTTTGCGAGAAAAATACGCGTGAACGCGCGTTCCTCGAACGTTGTTCCTAACTTTGCGTCGTTGTAATTTCCCTTTCGTTCCACGCGTTATTATTTAATGCACGAATTGCGCAAAAATCGCGGCACTTTGCGAAACGAAGCGTTCGCTGCGTTAACCTTTAATTGTTTCTCGTTAACGTAGGGATCTTCGATGTTTACACTTGCGATTAGAGCAGCGGTCGGACGCGTTGGAAATATCGATGGTTTAATTTCTATAAATCACACTCGCTGTTTAAGGTCTCGGGGATGAAAGCCGGAAGTGACCTCGATTTTGTTATCGACTCACTACCGTGAGAATTTATGTACCCAATGGCAGGCGACGTTCCTGCGAATATCGATAACTTTATTTTTTATCGCCGATTCCGCCGAAAAACCACTCGGGAAATTGTTTAATAAGTTTACAACGCTCTCTGTGTGTCTTTGTTAAACGCGCTAGAAATTGTTATACCGTTGCTAAAATAATTTACAACTTTTTCGACAGGATATTCGAGAAATTCGTAAAAACGCGGGGATCGCGATGGTGGAATCTTAACAGCTGGAATTGTAGAAAATTTTCGAAAAAACGAAAACGTTCGTTGGGAATTTTGCGACGGTAGCGACAGATAGTGGTCGAAGAGGGAACTGAAAATGTCGGTAACTAGGCCCATTGGTAGAGATATCGATTCACAAGAAACCCAGATTCGAATTTCCATGAAATTACGTAAACCGCAGCGTTCATTCCCATTTCCCCGACTGTGCATTTAAAATTCCGAATTCGGTTGCTATTTCTGGCACGAATTGGGAAAGGACCACGCGTGTCAACGCTATCGTTACCAGAAACGACAGTTTTCGTTCGACAGACGGACACATCTGGCTCGATTTGCGAAAATAAAGGAATTTCCACGGAAAGGAAGAATCGGAATCCGGAGGAACGAAGACGAAGACATAATTGTTGCAGGGATAACGGGAAATATTACGCCATCTGGCGAAAGAGTGGCGGAGATTGTACTGCGAGGTTGTAGCTGGCTGGCGAAACCGGAAGCGGACAGCGCTGTACCATCCTGATATCATTGGGCCGCGATTAGAACCGATAGTCGACTTCCTCGTTAGAGGATTTCGAAGGCTGGCTGGTGGAAAGACGGGAAACGAGGCCGGGGCGAATCGCGAGAGCGTACACGGATGAAATTTTTTTCGCCCGTGACGCGCGTTCCGGCGAGCACGACCGTTCACGCGTGAAACTTTTTCAAACGGAGATTTTTCTTCGGAAGGATCGCGACGCGAGTCTCGCGGTGCTACCGGTCGTTTCAAACGCGACCTCGCGGAGGAGAATCGGTGTTGTTGGCAGGGAAGAAAGAAACGGAGCGCGGTGGTAGGGGAGGTGGCCGTTACTCGAAGAGTGGTCTTTGGCATTATTTTCGGACGACGACTCGCCGAAGAAGAGTGTTCTTCGGGTTGGCCTCTTACAAATTGCGCCACGGGTGCAACGTACCTGTTGTTTACCACATAGCGGGTTCAAAGCCCGGTCAGTGCAACGGTCCTCCACCTTCCCTGCCTTCCTACCCTGCTCATCTTTCTTGCCCCACCATCGCTGAAGATCATCCCATCCCCTACCTGGTCGGCCTGTTCGAGTAAGGACAAAGCGGTAGTTGCCCGTGGTTCCAAGTCTCGAAGGATGCGCAACACGGGCAGCTCGCTTCTGCCTCTTCGCCTCGCCTCTGCTTCTTCTGCTGTCATTCCTCTCCTGCCACCCGGCCAATTCTCTATTATCCTTTTACATCCGATCGGTTCACGGTTAATTGCATCGTGCCTGGCATCGCGTATATTTTCCTCAATGAAACGTTCCTACGGGTTTACCGTTGGTTCCGGCGATAGATATCTAAGACTGGTTGCCCGCCGTCCGCGGCGCACTGTTTGTAAACATTTTCAGTGATCCGCGAAAGGCGCACGGCCAAGTTGGTCAGCCTCGCGAGCCAGCCAGCCTCTTTTAGGTTAGCTTCCTCAGCCTCCGCCGCCCGAAACAGGCCCCGAAACAGGGCCTAGGGTTGTCGTCCACGGACTACCAAAGAAAGAGGGTGAAGAAGAAGAGGAAGACGCGGGGTTGATAGCGTGGTAAACCGAGAAGAGTGGAATAACCAATCCGGAGGGAGGCCGTACTACGGCGTAGTACTCCAGTGGGATCAGGGTTCAAAGCCCGGTCAACACCATGTCCATGGTTCTTTCTGCTCTCTCTCTCTCTCTCTCTCTCTCTCTCTCTCTCTATCTATCTCTCTTCGCCACGCTCCCCTCCTTCTTCCCTCTGCTTCCCGCTTCTCCCTCCCGTGCCTCTCGTTGTACCTCGGTTATTTCATGACCAGCACACACACGTGCTAAGCATCGCCATGGACCTCTCTCCCTCCTCTCCGTCCCCCTCTCCGTGTCGCCCTCTCTATCTCGCCCCCTCTCTCGGTCTCTCTCTCTCTCTCCGGGCATCGTGTTGGCCGCGGTGATTCACCATCGGTCGGAGATAAGGGGCCAATGAAAGGAAACTGTAGAGGGCAGCACCGGAGAATAAGTACGTGCTCCACTTGCCGGAGGAAAGGTGATATCGGGTAACGAAGATGAAAAATCACGAATCAGTTCCTGGCTCCTGTTTATCCCGTTCCACGGTAGTCCGCGATCGTGCTGTTCGCCGGCCCGTGGAAAGGGAAAAGTAACATGGCCGATGAAACAGCTCGCCGAGGAACAGAACCGGCTACCAGAGTTAGACACCGGAATTGGCATACTTTTCGCCACGCCGCTGCCTCTTCCACCCCGATATCCAACCGAATATCCAACTTCCGGCAATCCACTCGTCAACGGATAAACTCGCCAACGATTCTCGTCGGGCATTCTCCGGGAAGATAGATCGGTAAACAGGAAGCGAAGGTCGTTTCCCTCGGTGTCGAGGAATTCGGACGGGACAATTGGGAAATTTGCGCGTCGCAAATGGCGCGTGCGTGTGTTTCACGCGCGAAACTGACCGCGAAACCGGTCGAGGAAACGTTCATTAAGAGATCACGATTGCCGAAATTACGCAGGCCGGGCTATCGGCCAACCCGGCATTATTCCATTCGCGTAAAGCACCCTTGATGATACTACGGCCCGGTCTCGGGACGAATACAAAGTACGAAAAATGTACGCAACGCGCCCTGTCAGCCCTGCAATGAGACCGCTAGCCGCAGAGGTGCCGATGTAATTTCACTGTTCCGAGAATTATTACTAATGGCGGCCCGCCGCGGAGGGGGCCCCGTGTTTGGCCCCTAAATCGCCTGGGCCCGGGGGGAGGCGATAAAGGAAAAAAAAGGGAGAAGAGGGACTTGTTACCGCGGGATCGGGATTCGGGATATTACTCAGGCTTGATCGTCGCACACTAGCGTAATTGGTACGTGGCGGTGAAACGTATCCTTTGCATACGTACGATCCTCCGGAGTCCGAGGGCTCTCGCAATTCCGACGATCGCGGGATAATGCAGTAATAACGGTCATTAACGCTTTTTGCAGGCCGAGTTTATCATAAAAATCTTTGTTTGTCGTCCGTGCGGCTTATAAAGTCCGGGATCGATGTAGATTTTAGTGGGTCATTACTTAGCCTCGGTATTTAATATCGTAGGATGTTACCGGCGGGGCCGGGTGCCCCGTAAAATCAGTTCAAATGAGTTCCTCCGGCGCGTTCCGCTCCGCGTCCTTTTTTACGAGTTATTAGGAATAGTCGAGGCGACGCGTAAAACCAGCCGTTTCCTCCGCCATCGCTTCTTTTTCTTTCGCCTGCGAAAATCAATTCACGCCGTCTCTGCTTATGGGAATATTAGGACCCTGGCTGGCAAAGGGTGATCGTGTGCGCGTACAATGCCTACTATACCAACGTCCTTGGCCGTAAGCGATCTGTTTACGAAAGGGACGTCGACCCCCTTGGTACTCGCGCCCATTACCAACCTAGTCCAACCGGGAAACAGCCTAAACGATCTTCCGCGATACGTTAATTCCCATCGGCGCGTGGAAACCTCTCAGAAGGAAATGGAACAACGCGTAATTCTCACGAAATCGGGAAAAATAAGCTTTGGTTGCGCGCAAAAATTAGTTTTTACGATGCAAAGCTTGTAAGAAATTCCGAGAACGAATTTGTTCCGTCGCGGAACAAAGACAGACCCCGAGGGCCCTTTTACGATCAACGCCCTTCCAACGGTCAAATCCCAAGTGTCCGAATGATAAGAGCATTCCTTCCTGTTTATTGTTTCGTTAGAAAACTTTCTAGTTATCGCGTTAGAAAACTATCTATAGATTTTCGACGAAGCTGTCACGATTGGGATTCGGCTAAGAATGAACCTATGTTTTAACCGAGTCAAGAGGTCGTAAATGGACATTTTCCAGACGCGATCACGTCCACGAAGATTGAAAACGCGCGGGAAATCTTCGTGCGTGTGATTTTAAGGGAAGGGGTTCCTCCACCACCAGTTTTGAGTTCAGAAGTTTCTCGTCTTTTCCAAGTCACTGATTTGCGGACCGAGAAAACGCCCTTGGTCCCATCTAACCAATCAGGGCACCGTTCGCCCTTCGGCAAATTCTCGATTTTCTCGGTTAGAAATCTCGGGAAATCGTGGTGTCAGTCGTTCTCAGATCTTTCAACTCTCGCGTCGTCTGATTCACAGTTCAGCTTACACACAAGTGCACGCAACCTGCCAAACGCTAAATCGGTTTAGACTCTGTTCGAGTCTAACGATACGTACTCTCGAAACGGTTGCCTAATATCAATTTCACGGGTAAGACATCGAGCGTATGGTTGCAACCCGTCGCGAATTCAACGGTAATTCGAATCGCAATGCGACAGAATGTTTATAGAAACGTAAGATAAGATTTGGGGGTATAGAACGCGTCAGGTATCCTTTTATCGATGTCTCGCGAGTCGGTCAGTCGATCTAGAAAAACAGCGGATGATAGATTAAAAGAGAACGACGCGTGATTCTTTCGTAGAGAGGATGACGAGTCAGCTCGTCGTTGGCGAGCGACTTTCCTTTTTCTTTCCTCGTTATCGAGTCGCGGAAATCGCGTTGTTAATCCTATTAAAGTGATCGAGAATAAATCGATTCTTAATTTTTCCTCTGCTAAGTAATCTTTCCCTGCTTTTATAACGAATAAAAGGTATATTGGAAGTAACTACGAGTAAAATTACAAGAGGATCTTGGAGCTCGAAAAGTCTAGTTGATGGTACTTCTCGGAGTGTTTACGAATCTAATTACGATAAGAGAAATTTGAGACAAAGCATCGTATTTTGCGTTGTAACTTCCGCGGCTTATCAGCGCAGCTTAATTAATTTATTTTCGTAAGAAATCTGTGCAAGAAAGGAATCCTATACGTCGTACCAATGCGGAAGATAGTTGTGGGATATTTTAATTAGCGTTTCGGTGTCAGCCCGAGAGGGCTGGGGACTGGGAAATACACCTGAATTCGTGGAAAGCGTCGGAGGTCTGTGTTAAGGCTGGCCTAAAATCGTTGGGTGCCGAGAGGCCGGGAAAAAGGGGAAGATTGTCGGGTGCGAAGGCAGGAAGTGCAAAGTGGCGTCGAGAACTGTCGAGAAAAGGAGTGGTTTTGCTTTCTCCGAAGCGTTTACTTCGAGTTTTATTAATGCAGAAAGCAAGGATCCCGGGCCGGCTGCAGCGTGCTCGAGCAATTGTAATTTTTTCCGAGAGTTACGCGCGGATCGTAGATCGGATTCCGAGAAGTAATTTCGGCCCGAAGTCGGTTTTCTTCTTCCACGGCCGTTTCGCTCCGGACCACCGGCCCCCCTTTTTTCCCCCTGGTGCGAGCCTCGATCGGTAGAAATCGGCTGGAAAGAAGCTCATAGAAGAAGAATCGTCCGACCAATTACCGAGTAGGCGAGCGATACGACTTTTCTTCCTCGTAGATTCCTAGAACCATTTCTTCTTGCCTGACGTTTACCGTCGCCAGTTTCAACGGAGCTTTAACGTAGTTTCAACTAAGCTTCAACGGAGTTTCAACGGAGTTCTGAACGCGGGGTCTCGAGGATTCGGCCGCCTCGAAAAAGGGTACCCTCGGTACCTTGGCAGCTCTACTATGTTGGCTTCCACGCAACCCGTCGGTCTCCATTTTCGTCAACGGGCTCGAAAACCTTTTCTTTTTCCCCTACCCTGGCCCTTCTAGCAACACCGTTCCGCCTGGGAACCGGATTGAACGAATTACAATAAGGAAACTGGCCGGTATAAGAATTTCCAATGGACCATACCTCCGCGAGATCGTATATCTATCCGAGTCGACCTACTCGAACGTTCCTCGCGTTCCTTCCACTTTGTTCGCCCGCCTTCTAATTCCCCGGCCTTGCTTATTTTACATAACCATTCGACTTAGTTGAAACAACATATAAACGCAGCAGGATACGAGGTAGGACAGGCTACAGCCTGGAGAATCCTCCGCGGAGCTCTAACGCGAGTTTTATTACGCACCGGTGTTACCGAAAGAAAGAGAGAGGTGTATGCACAGGGTGTTGGAGAACCGCGCCTATAAAGTTTAAACAAACGTTAAATTTCCGTGGATCCCCGAGGCCTGGCGTGGCCTCTCCTCGGGAACAGGTCGGACGAAACTTTGCCCGGCTGTCAGAGACGCGCAGCCACTTTGTGGCCCATGCCTTTACACCCGGCGTGGAAAAGGTTTTGCTGCCAGCAACCCTGCGCCACACTGGGTCAATGGCCGAAAAATGACCTGCATCGCCGTGGCTGCCGGGCACGTAACCGTGGTAACTTTCAACATCTACAAAGTTACCGTTTTTGATCACGAAAATCCGTTACCTCCGGCCTCACGCACCCATCTTGACTTTCAGAAAAATCTCCGACAGTGAATCCTTTCAGAGTCTTAATCGACGTTTAATCGGATTCTAACGACCTATGCTAATCGATGCATCGAATTTAAAGTCAGCCGAGAATACGTGGAACGTCGAAGTAAAATAATTCCCAAAGTACTGTCTAAAGTCTTCGTTTATATAGGATTTCTTATTTAATCGTAAAAGTTTTCGAATCGTTATTTCTCGTCGAGAGGAATGGTTCGAGAGACTCTTCGACGATCGATTCTTCCAATACCCCGGAAAAAATGGAATTGATCGGGTCTGTGAATGACTCTCGTTCTTTGGGTACCCGTTACGGACCGACTGGTTATCCTATCGTCGAGGAGGGAAGAAGAAGAGACGAATACGCGCGTGTAGGATAATAAAATACGGAACGAGGAGATGGAGGCAGGAGCCGTACGACTTCCTGGTTACATAGGGATAACAACGTGGAATAAAGATGGCGCAGTTAGCGAGAAGCGGCGGAGGAAAAGGTGATTCGCGGTCGAGCTTCCGGAGGTAGGAGCTTCTCCGTCGTTCACGTGGGATGATCAGAGATACGGGAAGGAAAGGGGCCCGCTGGGGCCCCGGGTAAGAAACCGTAATTGCCAGGCAGTGACTTTTGTAGCAGAAATTGCTGGCGCGCGATCCGGAGAGCTAGGCTTGACGAGCACGTAGCAATTCGCCGAGCGATTCAGGGGACGAACAGCGATCGGTGTACCAGAGGATGCAGTTCCACGGAGAGATTATGGGACCGACTTTTGAATCGAAACGATCGATTCGAATATAACCAGTCGGGATGATTTTGACGACGCGTTTCCATCGAGGCAGCAGCGATAAAAGCGGCCAGGAAGACGACGCGTTTGTCAGAATGTGCCGGTTTATTGGAGCAATTGCAAAGTACTGGTTTGTGACCACCGGGCTGATTGTAAATCACGAGGCCCGAGTGAACCGTAATTCCCGCGCGTGATCGAGGGAAACGGTAATACACAGCCGATCGTTACGACCATCGCATTACGGTCATCTGTCCGCGAATTCAAATATTCCCTAGCATTTTTCCACGAATTTGAACGATTGTTAAGTTTTTCCGATTCGAAAGATTCCTCTTGTAAATAAGAATTCGAGGACTCGAATCGAATCATGGTTGCGAAAAACGTCCATAATTCCGTAGGATGCTATTTTGCGAAAGCTGCGATTGCTTCCTGGGGGGAAATGTAGAAATCGATAACACCGGGGTTACCGATAGAATAAAGGAAGAACGCTCGATGGCTCAAAGAGCCTTTTGAGTTTCAGATTCGGCAGTCTAAGAGTACAGAGTTGAAAACTACGATTTTCAGAGTGGAATTATTCGATCGGTTAAATTAGTTTCTTCGTATCGCGTTTATCGCGATTCCTTCTTTCCTTTAATCGAAGGGAAAAGAAAACTCGCGGTTGATTTCCTACAATTTCGAGAAGAGATTGCATTGTATTTTCGCGTGGCTCGTTAGCCCGCGAAACGGGCAAACAGCGGGTGCAAAAAGCGCCTCGGCCTTCGCAGGCAAATGGATAATACGTATATAGCAAGTTCATCTCTGTTCTTGTTATTTCAGCGCAAAATGAAAAATGTTTTTCATGGCTGCGTTAATAACGCATCGGACCCATATGCACCTGTGGCGCATGTAGATGCAGCCGAGTCGTGGCTTGCATTAAACGCGCGCGTACATCAGCCTCGGGCTGGCTCCTCTCTCTTCTCTCCATTACCGCCAACAATCGTGTTAATCAACGCCATTATCGCGACCGAATTAACGAAAAATTTACCCACTAGTCTCGATAGACTCGCTTCCGTTTCATCGACGTATCCTCGTCGTTGCGGTTCGACCTTGTCCACGGTCGCGCGTCGCTTCAGCTCGAAGCGAAGACTGTTTCGACCTTACCCCTTCCTCTACGACAAGTCTACGATAGACTGGCAACAAGGAAATGGAGGTAAACGCGAGTTCTCACGGCGGGAGCCTCGGGTCGTAGCTAGAGCCGGACGTAAACATAGCCGCGGTTGATTTTGGTCGGTGTCTCTTCGTCTCAGTCTCGCGTTACTTCCTGCCGCGTTAGGACCGAGTGACTCGTCGCGACTCGTCTCCACGTGTCCTACGTAGCCGGCACGCGCCATCGGAGCTGCAACGGTAAGACAAGGGATTAATTAGATATATAGAGGCTTAATTAGAGGATCGGAAAGGACGCATCGACTGGAGTGGAGATAAACGCGATCGCGATTTCCGATTCGTGTCCCCGTTACCCGTAGCGGTGTTCTTCGGAACGAGTTCGGGGAACGATCTGTGTTACGCTCCAGCCGGGTAGGATAATATTCGCGGCAGAGTTTTTCACCCGGAAACGCGAGGGGAAAGCGGGAGGGAGAAAATGGTACGGCGGGAAAGGTTGCCGCGAATGAATAATCGCCGATGCGAGCGTGCTGCCCCCTCTTCCGCTCCCGTTCGCCGTCGCGTTAAAATTTACAACTGGCTTGTCGCAGTTGATCGCTGCAAAAACACGCGCTGCCCCCTCTCGCGAGGAGTTTAATCGTAGATCTTCCTGTACGACCAGTCACCTCACTCGGAGACCGTGCCGTTTCCTTTCGCAGGATAGCGAGACAAGATGGTAGCCGTCTAATAACACCGACCATTACCCACCGACTAATGCCACGGCGTGCGTGGCCAATCCTTTTCCTCTTCCTTCTCTTCTTTTCCCCTCCTCGCCGTTTCTTTTTTCCTCCTTCTCGTGCCCGGCAAACCGAGCAGATGCGGAAAAATGCAGCGGCCCGAGATAAGAGAGATAAGCGGCCGAGGCCGCGGAGAACGGCCGGGAAAATCGAAGGAGCGGGAGAGAAAAGGAAAGAAGGAAAGCGTTTTTAGCCGAGCGATAAGAAGAGAATCGAGAGGACGCCGGTTCGATTTGCATGGTGACGCGGCGGTGGCGATCGTTATCGCCGTCCTCTCTTGTCATTCGACACCCTCTGCGCGCCCTCTGCGGCCACTTCTACATTTACCTTCGGCGACAGTGTTGTTGCCAGGGGAATCCGATTACGTTTTTCACATAATCGTAATCAATCCAACGCAGCCCGAGCTAAACCGCACGCCCCGGTATCTTGTTATTTCTGTATCTTCTCTCTCTCTCTCTCTCTCTCTCTCTCTCTCTNTCTCTCTCTCTCTCTCTCTCTCTCTCTCTCTCTCTGTGACTGTCTACGCGCAACCTGTTTGTAGGAGTCTCCGCGGCGTTTCTAGGCAGAGGGATTACGGTCAACATCCCGGGCGCAAAAACCACGGTAATAGAGATTTCCATGAAATTCTCAACGCGGTCGAACGCGCCTCCCGACACGCGACTCTGTTAATCCTTCGATTAACCAAGGATTCTCCTTTGGAGATAGATTATTCGCGTCGTTGTTTTATTTCATTTATTTATTCGATATTATCGCGAGTGACTAAGGAAATCGGGCCAAACGCGAGTGTCACGGTTGAGAAGCGGTGGTTTTAGACGGGACGCAACGTAAACACGGGACGAGTTTGCGTTTAAAAATTTTCGTCGTGTTTCCGACTCAGTTGCGTGTTATTCTTCGTCGCTTCGGGTCGAAGCGTGACCGATTTTCCCGTTCACCGTGCCACGTCTCAGTGGAACTTGACAGTTTTCGAGCGAGAGGTTGCTTAGTAATGTTTATTTTACACCCTTGCAATTTTTGACTGATGGAGTAGCCTGTGACCTATAGTAGAGGAATCGGTTGGAAGGTTTTCGTTGGTTACGTGTTATTCTTCGCCGAATTAACGCGAAAAAAAAAACTGATTCTACCGTTGATTATGGCACGTGCCATAAGTTGAAACTGGAATCGCAAAGCCAGAGGGAAATTAGTCAAAGTTTCACGAAATTGCATTTCTAGTCTTAAATTGCCGTCGAAAGGTGGATAAATGGTAATTGTGGTATTAAAATTGTAGGAAAAATGGAGGAGAGTAATGTGAAAAGGAGGGGAAATTTGGAGCATGGGCGGGAAGCGGTTTGTGGGAAATGCGGGATGGATAGGAGCGGCGAATGACGGAAGGAACGATGGCAAAAAGCGGCGTAATCGACAGCGGTACCGTTTTCTGTCGTTCTGCTACAACTGCGGAATACGAACAGTCGTAATACGGTGCGGAATGAATTGGCAGCGATGGCGTGCGAGCCGAATCGATTTTCCGTAGCCCCGTTAAAAACCTGAAATTCGTGCGGTGTTTTCGCTGGAAATTGCGTCTTGATAAAGCCAAGAAAAAGCGACCGAGACGAAGAGGATTCGACAGAGAAAAACGGAAGGGTGGAAGGGAACGTGACGGAACGAAATAAGGACGGAGAGTAAAAAGGAGGCACCGGGTGCCGCGCCATTAAAATATCGGAGCAAATTCCCGGGGACTCGGAGTTCTGTAACGCCATATTTTTATATCGCCGCTCCTCTCCTCCTTCCTTTCAATTTGTTCCGTTCTCATTCCGCGCTACTGTTTCATCTGTCATCTTCTCCGCGAGATTTCATCTTTTTACCCCGCGCCATGTATTTTTCATTCCTCTTTTTCTTCCTTTATCACCGATGTGCCGTTATTTATTTTGTACAATCGTTCGAAGCCTCGGAGAGCACGCAGACCGAGGCTCCTCCGGCTCCTTACCAGACATCTGTTCCCTTTGAGTCGCCGTACCTCTTGTCGCCCGAGAAATTTATTTTTTTTTTTCTCTCTCTCTTCCGACGCTTCTTCTTCTCCTCCTCCTCTTTTTCCTTTCTTCTTTCTCTTTTTCACGGATGTTGAATCGCTGCCAACAGCATTAATGAATCTTAACTGCCTGTCAGCTGTCGGCGAGATTACTAGTCCGTGATAAAAACCCGTTCGAACCTTTCGCAAAAATAGACGCGGATTTGCCTTTGAACCAGGTGCGTAACCTAAACCGAACCCTCGCGAGCCTTCTCATCACCGGAACCACCCCGGTTCCGCGAATTCCCGATTTCCGAGGGGAACCCACTCGACCTTTCTTCACCGATGACTCTCGCTCGTTGCTAGACCAGCTTCGAAAAATTTCCCAAAAAGTTGGCGAAGTTATAGCAGAAAGTGGAAAATTAGCGAAACAAAGTACTCCTGAAATTAATTTATACCCGATCTTTCCCTACGTTCCGGATAACGAAATAATTTCTCAGAGTTAGATGAGCGAAGAAGAAAGAGAAATAAAGGAGAAACGCGAATGGATCGGAATCGGCGAAGCGGAGACCGGCGAAAGGGGGAGAGAAAGGTGTCGCGTACTCGGGCAATTTCTCCCTATCCCGGTGACCTTTCCGCAAGGGCATGCACCAATGACATCATCGCGCCCTTGCACGGCACGTAGAACGCAAACAGGTCGAACAGCATCGGCGAGATACGGGCGTGTAGCGTAAGCGCACAATCAGTCGCGCTAAATCTGGTCGCGAGGGGCAGAGCGCATACGCGCGAGCAAACCGCATCTCGCTCGTAGCCTTTACGACGTGTAAATCACAAATGTGAGACGCCAAGGATCCCCCGCCCCCCTCGCGGCCCCCTCGCGTACACGGCCGCGCTATTAAAGTGTCTCCGAAGGTTTTACGACGGCCAGAGAATTCTTTCGGGTACTCGGTAGATCGGGGACGAGCGCAGGCCGCGGTTCTGTGATTTCGCGAGCCAGTTTACGCTCCGCGAGCTTCCCACCTACCGATTCCGCTCGGCAGAGGCCGCGACCGTCGCCGCGGAATCGTTGCGAGCTCGCGCCGCGAGTGGCGCTCCGAGCGTCGCGGCCACTGCCACTGGCGCCAAACAAAGGACCACGAGCGTGCCAGGAATCGGCGCACAGCGCCGGCCAACGCGACGTCTAAGCACCGGGGGATGCAGGAACGACGAGGGACGTAAATCCGCGATCGAAATTAACCCTCGCTCCATCTCGCGTTTCCTTCGCCAGAGATTTTCTGCATTAGCGCGATTTATTTTTCGAATTACGAACTTATCCCTCGTTCCTTTTCGCGTTTCTCTGGCGAGGAACTTTGTGGGTTAGCGCGATTTATTTTTTGCGATTTATTTTTCGAACTTTGAGCTTATCCCTCGTTTCTTTTCGCTTTCCTTCGCGTTTTCTTCGTGGGTTTATTTTTCGAATTTCTTTTCGAGTCTAGCGTCCGACTGTCGCGAGATAGGTAGAGGTATTTTCGGGTGTATTTCTTTTGCTTTCTTTATCGGAGGGGCTTTAATCGTCTTTGTATTTAGTCTAATAGCGTGTTCGGTAAACGAGTCGAGGAGACTCGGATTACCGTTACTTTTGGTGTTTTATTCTGACCCATTAACCGAGCATAACGCGTGAAACCCGTCGCCACGCGTTTTTCTCTAACACGTGCAGGGGGCGCTGTCGATAAACGAACTGGCCGGATCATGCTGAATCTACCGGGCGATTTGGTCAGCGGATGAAAAAAGCCAGAGAGGAACCCCGAAGCGATAACGTTCACCGTGGAATTTTTAATCGAAAATTTAAGAACGGTAATTTTCGTGATAGGTCCGTGATAGGCTCGGTGTTAATGGTCCATATGCTACAAAATGTACTTCAAAGTTGCTCGATGCGAATCGATTCGACCCTTTAACTCTTTTCCCGCAACAAAACTGCGCGGAATCGTTTTTATTTAAAAAGAGAACTGTAACAATGTGATCTCGCGTCATTTATTTGCCTGAAAAATAACACCGTGTAAGCAAAGAGAAGAAGAGAATTAAATTTTATTTGCATACTGAAATATAAGGTGGAATATTTTCAATCCCACCGTGCGAGTAATTTCATTAATGGTATTTCACAAAACACATCCTTTTCTCCATACATAATGATACACATCGCACACTGCGCAGATTCGCCAAGTCTGTGTTTTTCTTTTTTCGCTGCTGCGCTTCTAACAATCTCGCAATTACGAGTATCGAAGACGTGCGCCACGGTGCACGTCGAAACGAAAGGAAATAAAGAAAAGAAAATGGAAGAGATCGATGTTTAAAAACGTCGAATACGATTCGATATCGTCGCCAGCGAATCAGATGGAAGGGTCGGAACGAAACGCGACACTCGTCGACTCTCTCTCTGACGAGATTCCTTCCCGGCCCGAACCCCAGGATTAATATCCTGCGATAGAAAGGAGTTCAAAGGGTCGAACGACGGTAAGAGCCTGTAATTTGAAATCAGTTTAGCGACGATGATCGTTATGGTAATGCGGTCGGACGTCGTAGAATCCGGTTCATTCGATTCTCATAGTTTGCGTAGCTCGGAGCCGGGGTACTTTGTTGGTGTTAAGAAAAAGGAGAGCGGCGAGGAAATGGCGCGGAGATGAACGTAGTCGTAAGATGGTTGCAATTCCGATGGGCGAGGCCATAAATGGAGGAAGATTCGACGATTTTAATCTGTTCTGATGTATACCTCTTGTAAGGCTCTCGTCCTCTCCGATGCGTCGATCTCTTTTTTTCCCTCCCGATCCGTCTCTCTTTCTCTCTCTCTCTCTCTCTCTCTCTCTCCCCCGTCTCGCTCTTCACCGCTGTTCTCCCTTTTCTCGTTTCACCGTTCCTTTTGCTCCTGTCTTCCTTCCGAATGCTATTACGCGCAACGGCTACCGCGGGGAATACAACCACCGTCGGCTCCACCAAGATGAACGGGATGACGAACGGGAAGAACTTACAATTAGGCAATTTAAATCATCCCTTCTCGATCGGCCGAACGACGCTGGCAATCGACGTGCCTCGTATTAATATCGCGGATAGCATAAGGAATTGATTTCGTTTCGCGGAAACTGCTCTCTCCTTACTTTTATTACCGGGCCAGCGCGTCGGTACGCCCGAGATACGTTTCGCGTTCGTGGAAAAAATTGTTCAATCGTCCTGCGCCGGCGAGATACCGATAATCGGTGCATTAAGTGGCGCACGGATGGTAAGGAAAGACGAGGAGCTGGCCGATGACGGATCTAGACGCGATTAACGCGAACGTTCGTCGAAACGAATATAGCTCGTGCGTTGGTAATTGGCGCCGAGGCTCGGCGAATACGGGAATAGTCCGAAATGAGTGGCACGGAGAGGAGGGAGGAGAGGAAGGAAAAGAAGAAGAAGGAGGAGAAGGAGAAAAAAGTTTGGGCTACCGGGGAACGGAGAAAAGGACCTTGACATCGGACGATTATCGGGCGGACTGGCGGTGTGCCTGGCCGTGGCCAGAACCGAACAGGATGATGCCAAAGTGGTACACAGGCAGGTACATAGCCGCACACAAGAGGAACCGGTGCGCGTTATGCTTCTCGACACACGTGCGCGTGCACGCTGAAAAGTCGAATGCGCACACCGTGGTACTATGTCTTGCCGTACTGCACGTTACTACGCTCTATACGGTGCGGAGAGGAGAGAGAGAGGGGCGGGGGCGGAGGAGGGGGCCGAGAGGGGCAGGAAGGAGAGGAGGAGGAAAGAAGAGAGGCCGAGTGCGCGCGGTTTTGCCCCTTTTGCCAGCTCTGCCTTTTTTCTTCCTCTCTTCTTTCCACTTTCACCTCCTTTATCTGTTCTGCGATGGGCCAGGGACGTAGCGACCGAATATCGGCTCTCTGCCGTGAGAGAGACGCGTTTCCGATTGTTTCGGTTCATCGACTCCTCGCGCTTCGAGCCTCGCCTCGGCGAACGAGATACGCTTTACGCTTGCTCGCGTGTTGCTCTTCTTTCTCCTCTCTCTGGCTGCGACCGGCCGCAGATCCCCGTCCGTCCAATTTTTCACTCGCGATCGCCTACCGACAGTCACGCGGACGATGCGCGATTTACTGGGTTAATTGGTCGGAGTAACTGAGTTTTCCTCGGGAGAACGGTCAGCCTTGAACACCGTCCGCCAGCTGATCGATCGTGTTACTAGGAAGACGCCCGAGGTATTGCGGTTCTACGGCTGGTAGACACGAAACGAGACACGCGGTTTATCTATTTTCTCCTCGGCGTATAAATCGTTCCTCGCCTCTCGCCATCCCTATATTCGCGCGATCAATTTCATCGCGCGCAATTTCCAACAGGTGCCACGGTAAATACACTCTCGCGCTGGTTACACGCGAAATTAATTCGTCGTTTCCGTTCTTTTTCAATACCTCCATGATATTCTCTATTACTCGCGCGAAAATAACTTGCAAATTCGAGGGAAAATACCGGGGAAACGGGCGGGTGGCGACGTAGGCCGTTTCTCGTACGATTTCGAATTCGGCCAAGCGGTCCATCTAATCGTATGAGGCACGAAAGTTTCCACCTTACATCCCTGAGGTCCCCTCTTTCGTTTAGCCGGTCTCTTCTTCTTCTTCTTCCCCTCTTGGTTCCCCTCTTGGTTCCCCTCTTGGTTCCCCCCTTCGTTCCGCGTTGCCGCGAAGGG
>NIJG01000021.1:1902619-1915610 GCA_002201625.1 Euglossa dilemma | reverse complement strand
GGGGGGGACCTTTCTTTCTTTTTTCCTCCGCTCCTTCCATCCTTTCGCTTCTGGCCGCGCTCTCGCTCGCTCCGCCTTTTTCTCTCTTTTTCCCTCCCGTTTTCTGCCCACACCAGTTGCTCCTTTTGTTTCCACCGAGTAAGTGAGTCAGTGAGCGAGCGAGAGGCAGCGGGTGAAAAAAGAGAGGCAGGATGATTGGCGAGAGAGGGAGGAGGAGACGGAGAGATGCCCGGCGAGAGAGGAGAGACAGCGAAGCGTGTCTCGACACGCGAGATGCAGGATCGAATTCGACCCTCGGATCCGGATCCACCAAACTCTCGATCTCTTGGATCATTCTCGAGAGAACGTTTCTTCTCCTCGTTTTGCCGATAGATTTGACATTGGGGAAAGATTTCTCGGATACCGAGCCATCCGTTTCCAGCCGCGTCGCCCGTATGGAAATCACACGCTCGCTCTATTACTCACACGAGCGCGCGCGTCTACGCGTACACCCGCCGCGACCTGTAAACACTCGGCAGAGACCGTGCACGAACGCTGGAAATTAAGTGGATTTAATAAGAAGCGGAGCTTAAATAGGAGGAATAAATTGATTTCGCTAGGGTCCTTCGGTGCGGTGTTTCGCCTTGTCTCGGATGGCGCGAACGGTACAGAGGCGACGCATTCGAATGCCGTAATTTGCATCTCCTCTCGCGCTGTCCCATGCCCGCGGTACGCTGATCGGTATAAATATTTCATGCACCGATTTCGATGGATATCAACCTCGTAAAAGGAGATGGCTGTTACGGCCGGGGTAAAAATTCGAGAGCGCGGCCGCGAGATTCGCCGAACGTTTCAATTACAGAAACGCTTTCGAATTCAGCGAACCGTTCATACCTCTGGTCCGAGCGGACACGAGCGTGGAGAAACGAATCGGGCGATAGAAATGACGGGAAATCGATATCGCGAGACGACCATTTAGCTTAGCGTAAGCTTTTTCTCCCCCCTCGCGACGCCGTCGATACAAGAAGCGTCGTGGTAAAACGGCGAGATGTAAAAAGTTTTAATCGACGACCCGTTACGCTCTCTGCGGCGGTGATCTGCCGCGAAACCGCCCCGTTTAATACCGACGTACAGGCCGACGCGAACTCCTTCGCGGCTGGATGAAGTTGTAAGTCGGCGGATAGACTCGTAGATAGCGTCGCGAAAGAGCACCGACGGAAAAAGGAAGAGCCGGAATGTTGGCGAGGGGCCATTTATCGAACGCGTCCTCGGCTCGCCACGCTTTCCATCCGAGAACTTCTATTACGCGGATACACCGTACCCGTAATTTCCCCAAACTCCATTAAATGTCGTCGATCCCGGTAGGTAAAGCAGCAGATCTTCCATTATTGCCAATGAAATTTCCAATAAACGATAACCTTCCGGCTGGGGGCTCTTCGAGCGGAACCATTCATTACCGGGATCAAGAGAATTGCTATATTATAGCGTAGTCTTTTATGGTAGCTATCGCTCTCGTACACCGTCTATAAAACCTCCTTCTTTTCCATTTTTTCTCTCTCCTTCTTTTAATTAAAAACTCCAGCATAATTCCGGAAACTCTGAATTCGAACGAGCCAAGATTTTTCCCATTTTTTTTCTTCGGTTTCGGTTTTCTTTTTTTTTTCTTTCCAACCCGGTACTCTGACCACGCTTCCTCCGTTCTATCGGGTTTTTGCGAATTTTTACACGACCAATGAGGCCACTTCTTGCTCCCTTTTTGCAACCGTTTGGCCTTCACGGAGATTCCGCGTGCGAAGAAAGAGAACAGAAACGAAATATTAGCGTGGACGCTTTACCATGCCGAAAGGTAAATACTCGGCTGCCGAAGGTAACGCGGATTGTTACGATTTCGCCGGTGTAAAAAAAAAAGAGGAACGGAGATACGCGAATAAGCCGACCGGTACCAACAATCGCGTTTTCCTTCGTGGCAGTCGTTTTTAAATCGAGAGCACGATCGCGGTTACGTTTTTCCTGCCCGATATTTACCGCGTATCCCTTAACCGTGCCGATAGTTTATTTTCCATCGACAAATATTCGAACATCTGCCTCTGCACGACATGCCCGGCGTGTTTGCAACGGAAAAAGATTCGCGTAATAATGGGTAAATATACCGATCTCGATCAAGGTCCCTCTCTCTTTTTCCTCTCTTTTCCCTCTCTTTTTTCTCCTTCTCGTCCGCCGTTCTCAATTCCACGTAAGTGCTCCTATATAGCGTACGGATCAAAAATCCATCGTGATATCCTCGCGACGTAAATTACATTACCAATTTCGTAGTCAATTTACGCTCGGTACCCCGATACTTGCCGCTGATTGCCTACGTAAATAACGCACAGGTGCGCAATGATGAATGAAGAGGATTGGAATAAAATTTGAGAGATATCCGTTGTTACCGATGGATAGAACGGCGCATCTTCGCGACCGTGCCGCCGCGGCGGGAAGGAAGGGGAAAAAGAGGGGGAAAAAGAAAGAAAATGGATCGCGTATTTCAGTAGCCATTGCGCGCGGTCATCCTCCCACGCACGTATATACAGATACGTACGACTCGGCCAAAGTGGCGTGCAGTCGCGTGACTAAAAATACGATTCTGTACGTCGAAGCTGTTATCTATAGTCGGTATTGTTCAACGGACGATCATCTACCTCGTGCCGTGATCCGTACAGACGTCTCGTTTCTTTCTCGTTACCGCGATAACCATCTCTCGCTGTACTCGCTCTCCTTCTCTTCCACGCCGCGCGTCGCCCCTCCTTTTCTGCTTTTCTGCTTTTCACCGAAACGAGGAAATAAAGGGAGAAAATATTCTTCCGCGAATGATCAGTCCGCGGCGCTATGGTCGCGACGCGAGCCGTGGGGATACACGGGACTACTAGAGACGCTCGCTTTTCGTTCGTTTCATCCGCTGATTACGTATCGTTTCGAACAAACTGCAGCATGCCAGCGTGACGCAGCGGGGTCAACACTCAATCGGTAAAACGGGAGCTGAACGTGCATCGGGGAACACAAAAGAGACACGAAAAGCGGCGAGAAGGAGAGGCGATACAATAGTGCTACCGGCGGCGCGGCCAGCGAGAGTGGGAGAGAGGAGAGAGGAGATAGAGAAGACGGAGGCAAAGTGGGCTGGAATATTTCTACAGCGTAAGGGGGAAATTAATGGCACAGTCGCGGACGGTCCTTCTGCTTTTATCCAGTAAAAGCTATCCCGTCAAATCGACCGTTTCTCCTTTAACTACCAGTCAACGTTATTACCGTGACTTTTAACGGACACGTACTCTCGTTCCTCTGGAAATATCGGTCTTCCTACCGAAATGTATTATTATTAAAAAGTCACGGCTCCAGGCGCGGTCGCGTGTAAATATCAAACGCGTGTAATCTGTATCAGAATTCGGGAGGCGTGAAGAACTGGTCGATACGTGAGCGTGCCGCGTATTCCTTCGGTCACGATTCACGACGGATTGAATCCCGAATAGAGCTAATCGCAATGGCCGCTACGGATACGCGATTTCGTATCGACTACGAACGCCTAGATTCTCAATAGATCTGTTCACACGTGGGTGCAATAAAATCGTGACCTATGTATCGGATACGGGTCTTAACGCTCGACCGATGATTTCAAAGGGAACCATCTTCGGTCAGAGTCTCTCTGACGCAATTTATCGCATCTGTGCCGTTTACCTCTCCACCCCTTCGGGAATCGATCCGCAAAATTTCGAGGAGAGCGTGAATCGACTGTCGATCGGTTTCGGACATTGGTCATTTCGTGCCTGCCGTAAGTACCTTCCTGCCGAGCTTCGGTAATGTCTTATCAGGTGATATCTTGTATAAACACGTTCCACCTGGTCTCAGACCGTCACGACCCACGCCATTTTCTACTCTCGCTGCCCACGTTGTTTCGTAACTTTCCACGAGAACACTTTATCATCCACCGATCATCTCCGGCGTTATTCTGCTCTGTCGATAGAAGTAGAAAGATCGCGGTATCGATTGTACGCGTATTCCTGCTAATAAGACCGTTCTCGTTGTCGACCGGTGTTAAACGGGGGAAAACAGTGGACGAAAAGCGTGTTTGGGAGCAGCGGTGCATGCAATATAGACGCGCGGCTGGCAGATCGGGCGATCGACGCGAGATATAGGTTATGAAAAGAAAAACACTGGAGAACTAGCGAAGCAGCGCAGGCGTGATTAGCCTGGACCTTTGGAAACCGATCGAATTACTTGCTGCGCGGAATTCCCCGTACGGGACGATTTGTAGCAGTAATCCAGGCTTACGATTCCCGGTGCTTGGATGTGCTTTAATATGATTTAAACCTACCACCGTGTTGACTACCGTGTTACGAACGTGAAGCTCTACTGGCTACATGGGCCTTCCAGAGAGTCCTTGAGAGGAAGCCGGGAGAACGAGATGAAGCGAGACAGTGATGGAGCGAGACATGTACGTGTGCGTACACGCAAGAAAGTGGCGTAAAATACGTAGGCAAGGTACTGGTTTTTACCAAACCCGCTACTGTTCCTCTTTGAATTTTAAATCTTTCTCGCTACCGAATGCAATTAAGCCGCATTCACCGGTGGACAAAAAATTGAATTCGTGCGACGCGTATCAGATTAAATTGCATCAAGGAAATTGCATAGATATCCTTCGACACCTAGCCGTGTAATTATTTATCGATAGGACGCGATCGTACCTGTGTTCCTACGTAACTTACAACCGCGCGCTTCGAATTTTAATTCGTTTTCTTTCTTTTTTTTCTTCTCTCATCGCGACATATTGTACGCGTACTTTATTTATAGGCCCGCGATCTCGTGTATCCGACAGGTCTTCGAGACACTTGAAGTATATATCAAGATAGGGACTAGTTTTCGCACGTGTTTGCGCTTTGCAAATTCAGCCGCTCACGTGCCTCGACTGAGACAATTTCGTGACGCGAGTAACTCGAACAGCCGCACGGGACTTGGCCTTTGTTTTTCTCTGTCTTTGCTCCTTCCTCTTTTTCTTCGTTTACTCCTTCTGCGCTTCCTTTGCTTGTACGTGGAGGAAGAGAGCTCTTTGATGCAACATTACTTGCGAAGGCTTTCTCCGTTCCCTTTCCTTCTCCGAGCCTTTTCTCGTTCCATTGTTCTCTCCATTTTCCCTTACTCGATGAAATATAATTCCACGATAATATTTTTCTTCCTCGATTCTACGTTCGTTCGTTCGTCTTTATGGCGTATCACGAATCGTTTGTTCGCTCCGGTTGAATTGTCTAATTTCAAATGGCTACGGTCGAATCAACGAGCATTGTGCGACGCTTCGAATATTGAAATTTTCATCTCCGACATCGTTAATTACGAACGGCAAATTAATTACGCGCGATAAAAATAGGTGAAATGCAAGCCCTCAATTTATACGCATAACACGGTTGTACAACCTCTAATTAGAAAATTACATTAGCATTTACTTGTTCGAGACGAGTAATCCGATATTCAGGTTCTAGAGAAACGTGAATGAAATACACGTAACAATAAACAGCCTCGTAATGGAGAATGATAACTCAAAATTGCAACCGAGGAGCGTAATGCTTTGTAACTATGTTTGTAAGATTGTAGATTAAAGCGAAATAAGCCTAGAGACTTATCGTCAAGTGCAGTTAGATACGAATGTAAATAGACCTAGTCGATATGTCATTAACGGTTATCGATATTTAACTCGTTGATCATTTATTTTCGTGAAAAATTGTTTATACGTCGAGTTATCGATATCGTTCATGTGGCGCCATCTGTTATTCGCGAACGAAAAGAATAACGTTTCGTCCTAAGCCAGTAGGTGGCAGTAGAATAGCGTACACAGTGTGCTCAGTTGCTGGTAACATTTTTTGTTTACAAAAAGCGATTGCCTTGAAAACAAAGTTTTTATGAAAATCTTTTAGGAAATTCGTTAAATGCTATTTTAGTATACCGACTGTCCTGTGTCCTTTTAACTGTAAAATATAAAGGAAATTTTGGTATTTTTACTTTACTCCATAAGAACAATCAAACAGGTGATATGTTCTTATTGTAAATGTTATTGTGATCTTGACTGTAATTGTATTTTATGTTTTCCGTTGTGTCTTTGAGTGAAATTTAAATATAAGTTCGATTAATGTTTATCGCGTAATCTTGTATAAATGTAATCTTGTATACCGCATCCTAAATTCATTATCGTGGTAGATATCGTAAGCATCTGTGATAAAATCTTGATTTTTATTTTGTTTTATTTTTAAAAAATGTTTATTAAGGAAAGAAAACAAAAAAGAAGATTCGTTATAATGGAAAGGTTATTAAAACGTCCAAGAATTACAAAAGACTGTTCTTGATATGGCATCGTCTATTAGTAAGTAAATGTTTTTTATAGAAAAAAAGGTTAATTATTTAATAATATCTTGCACGTATTAAGAACTCCTTAAACGAGTTGTGAAAAGCAGCTTGGCACTACTTTTCTGAACGATTCTTTTAAAAGTGAGGTTATGTGTGTAATTTATTTCATATTTTAAACACCTGGCCCAATAGATCATGTAATTCTTTATTGCCTAATATTTTAGGGGAAATTTCTGAATCGGTATCATCTATAAGTGAGACCTACAGAACACTTCTGAAGGTTAATAAAGCACTGGTTTTGTATATGAGAAATGTTAAGGATACCCAATCTTCCATTGTAGATGAAATACAAACTGATTTGAAGGAAGCACCGCTAGGAAAAAGTTCATGTTTTTACAACTTTTTTTGTATGACAATGTTTTGTAATGTTTATGCCTATAGAAACAGTGAATAAAATTTGTCATAAATCAGTCTTTAAAAACGTGTACATAAATAATATATTTAAAATAGCACATATTAATATTGTACATGAGCAACAATATTGAATAATTACGTTTCCTTATATCACAATGCTTTTTAATATATAAAAATGCACTTATTTATACCTTATAATAGTGAATTACATAAATATTATAGTAACATATCACATGTATGTGGATGTAGAATGGCAAAAAGGTGTAAGATTAATTTATATTTATGTTCCATTAAATAGCGCCCTCGTGAGTTTTATAATTTAGTCTATATATTAGCATTTTCATTTGAATTCTGGGTCTGGTTTAGGTTTTCTCCTAGGATCATCGGTGTCTAATGCAATTACTGGTGATACATTGTCTGATTTCTCTGCATACTCAAATCCGTAATCGACTCTTCTTGTAGGTATTAGACAAGGTCTAGATATTTGCGACTGCCTACATCTGTAACAATTCTAAATATTCAGGGATTAAAATAACAACTTGGTCTTCCAGTGAAAAACTTACATGCTGTTAACGAATACGTATTATGCATTCATAAACCCATCGGTTCATACAAAACTAACACATTGTCTTGCTCGTTTTAATTTTATTCGTGATAAATTTTTACTTATGTCATTCTTGTGAGTTTGAAAAGCAACCCTATCGTACAAGATATGATGATAGTTAAGAAACTTTTGTTTCTGTTTTAGTGCAATAGGTAGTTTAACATTAAACACCAGTCGCATGTTTACTGGTTGCACGATACATTCAAGAAAAGCAAACAGAGTTGTTAATTTCTCGTGATTTAAGCAGGAAAATAAGATGATTAAAAAAAAAAAATCCCAAAGAAGATTTGATGCAATGCGTGCAGCTTACAAGATATGCAAGACAGTAGGGTGCAGTAAGGTTTAATTCCCAGAGTAGTAGTCCTATTCATTCAGCTCAAACCTACACGCATTTTGGTCGAAATATAAGCCAGTACTGCACTGCCGTACTTCTCTACATGAGCAGTTACAAAGATCTAAATTCCAGAGTTTCTTTCGTTGCATTTCTTCTTTTCGTCGACGTTGTTGCACTGACACTCACACGACTCTGGTACATAAGTCTGCTTTTTGTTTCAATGCTGCAAGTATATATATAATTCAATGAAACGACGTAATCCCCTCGAGTTCATTGAAATATCTAATTCAATTTTCAAATTTAAATTCAACTAATAATCAGATGATAAACGGCACATTATCGTATGAACGTGAACGCGAATTATTACGATACACATCGCGGATCGAGTTTATACCGGTTTGAAAAGGAAGATCTCAATCATCGACTGTCTTTATATTACCTCCTCCTTTACTTTGCAGTTGCACTCGCATTGCGTGTGCTCTTCTACTGGTACAATGCGTTTACTCCTATATACTAATCCTTTGTGGTGGTCGGTAGTCATCACGTAGATCTGTAAATAATCGTAACAACGTGATCGTTTCGAACAACATCCTTTGTGACCGATGATATAGATTTATCATCACAAGCTCTTTTTACCTCGAAATTTCGTGTCTCGGTTGCCGTTGGCTGGCAAGAGAGGAGGGAATTGTAGCAACAACCTCCGCATCTGTTGATTCGTATGTAGGTGGGGAAGTATATGCTGGTGGTGTCGGTGTCTGGGTGTAGTTGAACCGTTTGTAATTCAGGTTTACACGTTGCCGGGACTGGTATCTCTGCGTTCGATCGTTTCTCGGTTTCTCCGATTTTACCTGGAAAAGGTAAAGGATTTCCCTTTTCTTCCGCCCCGATTCCTGCTTGCGTCTAATTCGCCGTGCGATTTCTGTGGTTTTACGTAAAAGCGATCGGATTGGAAACTTTACGCGGTAAAATCTATCCTGCTTCTTTTAGGCGATTAGAACGATGGAGAGTCAGACGCAGACCATTTCGTTCGCCAACAGCTACAACGCTTTGGTCGACGGTCTTGCTTCCGGCTTAGAGAGCCAGCTCTCGAGAGACGTGGTGCTCGATTGGTTCGGAAGGACGATCAAAGGTAGCAAAAACGTGGCTTCCTTCATGGAGGCTCACAAGATGAATACCAGGCACATATTCTCGCGAATCGTGCCGACCAGCGGCATCGTTTGCGAGAAGAAACGCTCGAACCGGTAAGACCACGCGAGCACCGAGTTCCAAACTTCGCGGAACCGGAGAAAACGGGCCTTAACCTTGGATTTTTTACGCAGGAAGTCGTTTCGTCATCGCCAAGAAAGCGTGAAAAATGCGAATGATAATAACGAGGCAGACAGCGAATCGTTTGTCGCGGAAACGGATATCTCCACGCGTGACTCCGCGATGGACATTAATGGGAATGAAATCGATATGAAAGAGACCGGCGTGACGAACGAGGCGTCTTACTATTTGAGCGAGGGTGATCTCTGTAATCTTTTCAAGCTCGAGATCTCGTCAGCGAACATAGAAGAGATCGAGCAGAGCATTAATAGGATAAAATTGGAAGAGGAAATGGCACCAACCTTCGAGAGAGAGTGTAGCGAAGAAGATGGCCACGTTATCGTCGAGGCAAGCACGATCCAGTACGTGGAGGCAGACGGCGAAATCGAGTTCTCGCGGAAATTTTGGAAACGAGGCAAGCTTCCATTTTTTTCCTACATTTTTCGTCTTCCACATTTGGTTGGAACGAATCGGGCTAGGTAGCGTAAAAATGATAACAGATGCGTTGTTCAATTGAATCGTAGATATTCGACACGCGTATTTCTCGGCAACGAGCAATTTTCACACGTGGAGGCGGCCATGTAAATTGCAAATTGCATATTCCATTCTGACCGAATGCCCAGCCTTGGAACCACTTTGCGAAACTACGCGCGACACCGTGCAGTACGAGCAACCCAAAGTCAGATTGCCCAGTCTCGCGGAGATAAATGAAATTACCAACAGGCTGGTACCGAATACCAACGATTTCGGTGGTTTCCTCAGGACTATCGACTTTGTCGAGGATCGCAAAGGCTTTCTGGAGAGCCTGGAGATGCTGATGGCTAAAGACCATCGTGCTCCTTTATTCACGCCCCAGTACGTGAAGGACAAGCTCGTCTTTAATAAACCGTGCGTGAACGTGGACGTTTGCAACGAGGAGAATAAGAAAAAGTTCGTTTTCAAGTATCAGATTCATCTGATAATATACGAGGACAGTCAAAAGTGCAAGACGAAGAAATTATCCAGAAATCCGAAAGAGTGAAATTTTCAGAAGGAAAAAGCGTTAGGAAATTAGTCTTTCTGACGATTATCGTTAAGATTCTTCTTTTTTATATTTTTAAATTTAATGTTTTTTTTTTTTTAAATCTCAATCTCTGAATGGTAAGTCTGTGTTCGTTGTAGATACGACGTTCACAGAAAGTAATCTCGTGTTCACCGATAATCGAGTTTGAGCAATGAAATTACTAGAAGATACCGCGCAGATTAACAGGTTTATCTAACCGAGTAATATTTGCCGAATAGTTATAGCAGGTTTGCTCGCAATAATTTGTTCTTTAAACATTCGAGAATTTATGGTTGTCACTATACTGCAACCATAAATCCTCGAATGCTATCTCGTGCAGTAGCAGGTCTACGCCAGACAATTTATTTTTTTCGTTTCGCCGATACGCATACGTTTATGTTCTTTTTTTTTTTTTAAACTGAAATAAAACAGAATTTGCATGGTTATATCACCTCGTGTGTGTCTCTCCGCGGATTGTCGCGAATATTTTCTAAATTAATAATACGTATAACTGAAACCATTCGTTATCCTACTTACTCTGGATAGAAAAGGTATTTTGCTGCGGGGGTACGTCTTTGACTAACTGAAGGAACTCTTCGACCGTCGTGACGGAACTCATTTTTCTGGCTAAATCCAGCGGTATCTGAAACGAACGGGAAATTTTCGGTAAATAAATCATAAGCGAAATATTTCGGTATTTCCCGTTGTCGAAAGATCGTCTATTCCTTTATCTCGATTAGTCATTACCGATTACCTGATAGCGATAATCGATAAAGTATGCCAATAAATCCGATTAACGGGTTACTTGCAACAGCAATGCCGTAAAAAGAAAAATAATTCTTATTTGTCGCTGCATTCTCGCATTTGTCACGTACGTGGTAAAGGCAGTTTTAGCGAGGAACTATGCACGTGCTAATCGACTGCATTTCTATTCCTCTTACTCCGGAATTTCAGCGTTTTGTTATGCATATCAGGGGATGCAGAATCGAAGGAAGTGAGATACACCGCACATTGTCGCCAACTGAGACCTTTAATTCAGATCGTACGATATTAGAAAACAGGAGCTGCTGCACCGGCGTCCGGACGCTTGAATTGACGTATAAGGAAATGCTCGGCTTAAGGAATAGATTAAAAGAAACGTTGCAAGAAAAGAATATCGATTAACTATTAGGGTATTTCCTGTAATATCCGTGAATCATCAGTTTTGCCCGCGAATGCTACTGAAAACGATCTTAGGTCAATTATCGGTGAAACTATAAACGGTTGGCGCCATTACAGTCGCTATATTTGTAATATACTTGAATTGCACTTTTACGTCAATTACGTGTACGAGACACTCAAGGTATTACGCTATATCGTGCAGAGATTAGAAATCGTTTATCGGGTTAGCGTAAGAGTGACATGTATACTGACTTTTGATTTCGCTTTTCGTAGTATCGAATTTTAAACTGTTGGAAACACGAGTCGACGTTGCGGTAGGATCAATCACCTGTCTAACTTGCGATAAATATTCGCGTCAACGATTGACCAATGCCTCGAAATTCGTCGTTTTCTATCGCTCTGTCCTGCTTAGTTTCGCTTGTCCTTCGATCTCTTTGTCACGTGACACGGAACGACATAACCTGCACGTACGAGAAGGTTTGTTAGGAACGAAAATTCGTGTGCTCTGCGTTACCATGTTGCGAGAGAAAGTGTTTCTATCGCGGCATAACCTATCGCCCCTTGGATCCGCTAGCCAACTTCACATCCCTGCACGGTGCGCACCGAGTTGTTTTTCAACCTCTCGCACGTTCCTTTCCAACCTGGAACAGGTTTTACACGAGCCACCACTGTGTGTGCACTCCGAAAAGTCAGTAAAGGCCGAACTGAATTCTTAGAAGCGTTCCCGGTGTTAATGTCCTGTCTCGATAGGCGCGATCTGTTTCTTCTCTTTGGAAAGTCTCACAGGTGGCGTGACCGGTAATCGATATATTCCGTGCTGCAGTCGACACGCTTGTATCGACAAATTCGCGTCGATTCTGCGTCAAATGTTTCAAAGCCAAATATTTCGACAGATGTGGATCGAAGCGGTGCGGAGACCAGTTTAAAAAACAGATTACGCATGCCACGGTGCGAATAGCTGGCTAGTCAGACGTCCCGAGACGTTGTACTTTCCGAGAAACGTCATCTCCTGGCGCTTTGCGGGAATTTAACGGCGACCTTTAAAGGTCCTCTGTTACAGACGGCGTCGACCAGGCGATTGTATAATCCTGTTGTAACACTGAAATACCTGCGCTCGGTACACTGTCGGATCGTGACCGAAGAAATATCTATAATCCTCGCGATGTAACGTCCTTGCCGAAGGCGGCCGCTTCACCTTGCAACGTTTGCGCTATGCGTGAGTGTTTTTAATCGTAACCTAAATTTCTCTCTCGTTTCGGTCACACGGACCAGTTTACCGGAATTCTACGCGAGTACCGTTCGCGGCTGCAACTTCCCCGGTAACGTTTATTTTTAATTTACAGAATCTCGCAAGGTAATCGGCAAGGTATCCGTACGAATATTTGTCAAATGACTCGAGTGTTGGATTATCTATATATCGAAGAATCGCGGGCATCGTGACGGGAATCCTGAGCATGCCGTACACCGCGAGGTTTTCGATTTTTTTGTCTCCGACTCCCTCTCCTGCACCAGGCAAATCCTCCACGACGGCGTTATTCAGCTTCCGACGTGACGACTTTACGGAAAAGTGACGGTGAACTCGTTGGACAGATGTCGTAATAGGCATGCCGATCGTTGGGAAAAGGAACTGGCACCTCCTTTCCGATTGCTGTTACGTCGACGCGCTGACGATAACGCGAAAGGAAGAAACATAAAACCGGGGAGCGTTACGGTAACAAAACCGAAACGGATGACCGACTTCCGCGTTATACGCTGGCATCGATAGCGTGGATTGCTCTTTTATCGCGAC
>NIJG01000021.1:1856101-1889133 GCA_002201625.1 Euglossa dilemma | reverse complement strand
GTAGAGAGGAGAGAGAGAGGAGAGAGAGGCGGCGTGCGCTACCGTATACACGACACGGTATCCGTATCAGAGATCGGAAATCAGGCGCGGATCCCTGCCCGCGTTGATCGCGTTCGCTCCGGGAAAAGTAATTAAAGAATTAATTAAACGGAGGCTTACTCAGCTAAGTTCAGCCATCGATCAAGGCTAACCATGACAAGCCGTTGTTTGCCGCTGACAAAAAACACCGCTACCGAAATCATAGGGAGTCCATTGTGGCCCGCTTCGCTTCTCTCTCGCTCCTCTCTCTTTCTCCTCTCTCTGTCTCGCCGGCCCCCGATGGACGCGACGCGAACAGGCATAGCCGATGGACGCCGGTCGGAATAGTAGCCGGAGATTGTTCTCGAACCGATGCTCCGGATCCGGGGGAACAGCGGGGAAAAGGCGAGAAGAGAAGCGGCGGAGAGCAGCAGGATCGACGAAGTAGGAATGCAGCTCGCGTGCTCCGTTCCTGTCGTTACAAATTAGAGTAAAAATCATGAAGGAGAATCGTGGCAAATAACTCGCGCAGCGGGAGGGTTCCACCGGGTCCAACCCGGCGAACAATGCCTTCTTCTCCTTCCTCTTCTCTCTCTCTCTCTCTCTCTCGCTCACCGACCGGCCGCTTCTTTTTCTTCCTTTCTCTCTTTCGGTTTCTCGCCTTTCTGCCCTCTTCCGCTCCCCCGACCCTCCCCTTTCTTTCTCTCCGCCGCCGCGCCGCGCCGCACCCCAACCCCCAGAAGAGGCCTTTCTCCGCTTTCTTATACGCTCGGTCCTCGGCCCGCCTCGCGACGCTCCGTCGTCGTCTTCTTCTTCTTCTTCTTCTTCTTCTTCTTCTTCGCCGCTATCCGGCTAATAACCATCGGCCGGACACTCGGCGCGGAGCAAGGCGTCGCGCGACTATCTCTGCTCGCGACTCGCTACCGTTTCTCCTCGCGGGGCCGGCCTGTCGGCGCGTATCGGCCTGTCGATAGCTCCGTGTCCGAGATTCCAGCCGCGTAACGGAAAAGTTTAAAGACCGGGCACACACCGGTAGCCCCACTCGCGCACTTTTCCCAGCGTTCGATTGTCTCTGTGTCAGTGCAAGCGCCGGTTTCGAAAGCACGCGCGATAATCCACCCCCTTACGCCCTGCGGAGATATCTCGACAGAGATACGCGCGACAGTCTGTCCAGCGATCGGCCGCGATTGCGACGCTGTTGCTACCGGCGGCCAGGACGGAAGCTGTCGACCGGTATCGAGTGTCGCGTTATTCGCGAACCAGGTAGAAGAGGTATTCGGTGGAGGGAAAAGCGTGGACGCGAGGACACGCGTCGAGAAATCTGCTCGGTTGGAATCTGGTCGGCAGCTGGTAGCGGCGGAAAAGGAGTCGGCCGGTGTTGCAGCCGGGCCCGGCGTCCAAGTGTCCCATCGATGTCCATCGGCACGTTGAGGAATCCCGGGTGAAACGGCCGGCAGTGAATCGCGAAAGTTTAAAGGCTGTGCCAAGCCACCGCGAGTAGGCCGAACAGAACAAATTGGCCGAGGCGTCTAGGCTGACCGGTAGCAGCCGACAGCTTCTCACTTCGGGCCCCTCCGTCCTTTTCCTTTTCCTTCTCCTTTTCGTTCGACTGACGAGGCGAGGCGAAAGCCCGTCGGCCATTAATAATTGTTCGTAATAATGGACCGGCCGCGGCGCGGGGCGAGAAGAACAGGGTGGCGGCCCTTCCGCAGGGGAGGTTGGATAGAAAAAACAAGCAGGAGACCGGTAACGAGGCTGACCGATTCACCGTGTTGTTGTTGTTGCTGTTGCCCCGTTGTCGTGGTTGTTGTTCCTGTTGCTGATGCCGGTGGCGGGCACAGCGGTGGTGGTAATGGTGGTGTCGGTGCTACCCGGAGGCCACCCCCGCTGCGTTCCTAATAAACCCACTTGCCGGTGAGATAATGGCTCCACGGTGACTACACAACTCCTCGAGAGCGGAGAAAGAGAGAGAGAGAGAGTGAGAGAGAGAGAGAGAGAGAGAGACGGGAGAGGAGATGGGAGAGGATGGGAGAGAGGAAACGATACGAAGGAGCACCTTCGACGTCGCGATCCCGACTACCGAGCGGAGCGCGCGGTATCGCGAGCAAAAAGTCTCCGCTTGGACTTTACTCCGGGCCCCTCGGATCTATCGCGATATTCTACCCCTGGGATCTCGAGTCGGACATCGCCTCGCTCTGCGATGCCACCGGTCGGAATTCGCGGAGAAGAGGAGCGCGCTCGGTTCTCCATTTCCGTTGGTCAATCACGAAACGATCCGGCCGGGGCTGGATCGATCCAATTTAGATGACTCGACGGATTCGTAAGTCGACCGACGCGCGTCTCAATCTCTAATAGCCACTTTACTCCGTGGCCCGCTATAATTGGGCCTTTCTTCCGTCTTTGCTCCACGAAAGCTTTAATTTCCTCCGTGGCCGGGGACCCCTCGGTTCTCGCGGCCCGGCCGCGAGGGCCCGGCCGGAGATTAACGGTAGTAGCGGTCGCCGGAGATACTCGGCTCTCGGTTGACGATAGCGATCTTGGACAACGATTGCGCGATGGATCTAGCGGTGGTATCTGAAAAAGAGAGGACTCGGGGCTCGAGCCCTGTCGGTTCTGATGCGTTCCGCTCGCGGACAGGCCCCGGCTTCCACGTAGATGCATCTCCGACCGCTCAGGCACACCTGGATAACCACGGTGTCCGCGCAGCGACCAGTCGAAAGCTCGGTATCGATCCTTATCGCGCATACTCGCCGAGTCACGCTCGCGGGAAATTGATGGCAGCTGTGGAAAATCGTGGAATAATTTTCCCCGCGTCGTTCCGGCGGATTTTTGCATGCAGATTCGTCGGCGAGGAAGAGCGAGAGAGAGGGAGAGTATTCGCGTCACGAACGCGATCGCGACGTAATCCATCGGGCGCGCGTACATATGACAGCGATCAGTCAGAGAGGGCGTGCGATAGATCGCATCGCGGCGCGATCGCGACGCCCCGTCTGAGGGATCGCCGCGATTTGCATCGGCCGTGCGCCGAATAATGCATACGAGGCCGCTCCGATCCGCTCCGATCCCGGTCGCCGCGCTGTCGAACTAATTACCAGCACGCTCGTGAATCGATTCACGCCGGACTCTCGCTCCCGTGAGGGCCAGTCTAATGTTTATGAACCCTCGCGGACGGTGTCCCACTCCGGGTCCACGCGCTCCTGCCTGTTTTCTCTTTTCTCCTCGCGACACGGCCAGGATGTCCTGCGAATCAGCCACGAAAATCCCCAGCAGACGTCTTACGCGCGAGTTTCGATCCTCGCTCCTTTAAGCGGACACCGAGACGAGAATAAGAGGAATAATCCAGATACACCTTTCCTCGATTAAACCTTTTTTCATGGCGACACGTCGGAAAATAAGGAATCTCGATCGGCGAGAAACCGCGAGACTCGAAGATAAGCGAATACGAGCGAGATAACGGAGGAATTGGAAGGATCGCGCGGAAAGCGCGAAACCCTGCAGAAAGGAAGGAAACGAGCGCGTCGGGCCGGTGTTTCGAAACCGGCTAATTTTTTATTCATTCGGGGGCCTGAATCGGCATTGTGCGAGTCGCGGCCGGGTGAAAAGGCGCGGCAATTAACTCCGGCACAATGCGTTTTTCCTCTTTTGTTACCAACCGCGTTGGATGCCTCGAAAGTCACGGTTCATCGCGGAAATCGTTCCGTCACGATGCAAATGATCCTGCTATGGAACGACCACTGTTCTAGGAACCCGGCGCCGATCTCCCGGGTTCGAGGAACGGAGAAATTCGACGACCAAGCGTTCTCAGATCCTCTGACGCGAGTTGACGATTCTCGCGAATGCTAGACGACGAATCGTATCGGAAAATTCGTCGGATTTGCCGACTCTATCCACGATAGCGTTTAGACGACGAATCCTAAAGAAAATCCGTCGGATTTGCCGACGCTACCGACTATCGTGTCCCTTATCTTCCAGATTAGACTCTTACGGTGGTGATTGCGCGTCTCGCGGATTATCTCGACGAACGCGTTTGGACGGAGCGGGGGCCGCGGCACGGCACGACACAGCCTCATGNGGTGATTGCGCGTCTCGCGGATTATCTCGACGAACGCGTTTGGAAGGAGCGTGAAAATCGGCGAGTGGGAAATAAGCTGTCCCGTGGAATGGTGGATGTGTCCGGTGGTTTAGAGAGAGAGAGAGAGAGAGAGAGTGAGGCCGTTCGGAGTGCGTTCCGGGCGATAACGCGATCATTTGTACGGGCTGGCGGTTGAAATCGGCCGGATAGCGATCGAGCAGCGATGGTTAGGAGGGCCGGGCGTGTGTGGAGAGGAGAGAAACGAGACATTCCAGGGCTAGGCGTATCCCCAGAAGGTGTTCCGCAGGCCGGGACACGGGGACGGCGTCTAATTGATCACAAATACAAAAGAATCGGCTCGGGGGCCGCGGCACGGCACGACACAGCCTCATGCGTGTCGACCGGTCGCTTCTATAAACATGCTAATGGCGGTTCCCGATAATAAGTTAGTGGTCCCGATAGTCTCGCTCTTTCTGCGCGCGACTCTGCCCCTATACAAATCTCCGTATACCTACGTAAACGACGACACGGCCGCGCGAGATGCGGCCGAGGGGCGCGGGGGAGAGAGAGAGAGAGAGAGAGGGAGCGCGACGGGGGAGAGAGAGGAGCGATAGGGATCGGAGAGAGAAGGAGGACGCGAGAGGGTGGCGGACGGGGTGGCTGAGACGGAGAGATAGGCAGACGTCGAGGGACCGTGAAGGAGAGTACGACGGATCGAAGAATCGAGAGAGATAGACGGAGCGAGAGAGATGGAGAGGGAGACAAAGTGTAGAAAGAGAGAGAGAGAGAGAGAGAGGGAGAAGGAGAAGGAGAGGGAGAGGAAGAGAAAGAGGCTCTCCGGTCTGACCACGAGAGCGTGCTTTACACGCTGATGCGTCCGAACACGTCGAGCCGGAGAAGCAGAAAGAAGCGAAAGTGGCGAAGAAAAAGGTGGTGGAGGAGGAGGTGGAGGAGGAGGAGGAGGAAGAGGCGGTGGTGGTTGCGACGAAGGGGAAGGTGGCGAAGTAAAGGGCGACAGGCGAAGGGCAGGGAGAGGGGGGCGAAGGGAGAAGGGTTAGTAGCTCTTGTAACGCTATCAACCCTGTCGCTGTACATCACGTCGACACCATCCTAGTCGACTCATTTTAGTCCGCAAGAGTAGTAGGAGTCGGCTTCTGCGCCATTACTTCGCTGGTCGGTGGTACGTGCACACGCAAACACGGGCGGAGAGCGAGCCACGTACACGCAGGTTGCACGCGAGGCCGGCCAGCGAGAGAAAAAGAGGGAGAAACCGTCGGTTAGAACGCGTGCTATGTCCTGCGAGCATATCCGCTCGGAGGACCGAGCCGATTACGCGAAATAAAAATCCCGCGATCCGCGAGCGGAATTCAGCCAGGCGGATTCGGCCCGGGGAATTTTTCGACCGACGCGGTGTGTAAGGTCGATCGATCGACGCGAACTCGAACAGAAGGATCGGAAGGAAGGCGCCTCGGAGGATCTTCGGTCGTCTCTCGCGCGTCGAGAGGAGAGACCGCGCGAGGGTTTATCGTCGGGTGTGTAGCAAAGCGGAACGAGAGAGGGAGCGTTGTCCCGCTCGGAGAGAGAGCTCGGTCTCGGGGCGAATCCGGCGGGTCCGGAGAGACGTGCGAGAACGTCTGTTTCTCCTGGGATATCTCCCGGCCATTTCCGTTTAATTGATCGTCCTGAAACGTTGGCACGTATATGTGCTCGGTGGATCGAAGACGATACCGGGACGGCGGTTTCAATGGTCAGTGGACGAGCCAATTAGCTCCGTCCCAATGCTCAGGTACACTCTTCTCCCTCGGTCTTCCCCCCGGCACCCTCTGCCTCTCCCTTCGACCAGGCCGCCTCTCTTTTTCTCACCCGAGCACGGATTCCCGGTCTATATGCGACCTGGAAGGCTTCCGGGCTGAAGCGGGACATTACGGGCCCCCCTTCTGCCTCGGACGGAACACAGAAAACCGAGGTCCTATCTTATCCGCGAAGAAGTTTATAGCCCGGTCGACTCTAATTGGGCGAGAAATCATCGGGCACTCCTTTCCTCTGTCCGCTCGCTCAAAAAGACGCTCACTAATTCACGATTTCTCGCGTATTATTGCCGGGCCATGCCACCCTTCTCCCTCGGCCTACCCTTCTTCTTCTCCTCCGTCTCCTTCTCCTCCTCTTTCTCCTTCTTCTTCTCCTTCGCCGCCGCCGTGGCCGACCGAGCGTCCGCGTCGGTTTCGCCGCCGAATCTCTGCGGCCCGCGGAAAAACGGCCGCGGACCCGACGAGCATCGGCAGCGGTTGGATTAACTCGGCCGTAATCGCTCGGCGAGGGGATCGAGAGGGGGTCGAGAGGGGTTGGTAGCGGCGCGCGTAGCGTGGAAGGCGAAAAAAGAGGAAGAGGAAGAGGAAGGGAAGCGCGCGCGATTTACCGCGCACGAAAAGGTGCGCTACGCTCTCCGCGCCAGGCAATATCTCATTGAGCAAAGGAGGAGGTGACTTTAACGTTGGCCCCTCGTTCTTCCCATGAGCAATCGCGGCTGAGACGGGCTCCGACGTGGCCGCTGCGAGTAAGATCGTTAATCTTGCCTCACCGATCGGTCTCAGATAGTAATTGTTACGTTCTCGTTTCTCCTGGCTGACTGCCTGACTGTGTCCGACGATCCCTCCTTCTGTTCTCCGTTCTCGTGCCTCTCTCTCCTCTCTCTCTCCTCCCCTTGCCGCTGCTTCTCCTTATCCACCCCGTTTCCCGCGTGTGCTGCGCCAGGAGGCCGCAGCTCGTTCGTCCCTCGCGTTCTTTCTTTTATGCCCCGAGTGTCGAACGATCCTCACCCACCACCATCACCACCACCACCGCCACCACCACCATAGCCACCATCACCACTACCACCGGTGTGTTAATGCCTTTGGCAAGTTTGTTCGCGTTACAATAACGTCGATCCCTTATTCTATCGTACACGTACTCCTGCTCGGGCCCTATCGCCGTTGCCTTTTGTACGCCGGCTCGAGAGCCCAACTTTCCTTTTCTCCTTCTCGCCCTATTGTACGCCGATTTCACCGTCGGGGATATGATCGTTCCACGGGGTAATTCCAACGACCGAGGCCAGAGAGACGGAGAAAGGGAGAGAGAGAGAAAATACACCTCGATACGAAATTCTTTCGACTCCGGACGAAAGGAGATAACCGGTATAACCCTAACAAGGCGAAAGATATAGGAGAGGAGGACACGGAGGATAAGCATAAACGCGCGCGAGGACGTACGGGATGATCCAGGAATATTCGGCAAGACCGTTTCAATTACCTGGCCCCCCTTTCTCGACCGAGTCCCTTTTTCGTCGACGACGACGACGACGACTAAGACGAAGACTAAGACGAAGACGACGCGTGTAAGTACGTCCGATGTCTCGTCCTCTCTATCTCTCTTCTCCTTCCGTTGCCGGAGACCGTGCGAGTCTACCGGTGTGCGCGCACATCCCCGACCACGGGCGTGGTTATAAATTTGGTAGTCGCGTTAACAGCTGACGGGGACCACGATATCCGAAATGTTGGCGGATCCGGTGTTTTCGTGCTCTCCGCCAACGAGCGATTCCACCCGTGGCCGAAGAGAGTGTCGCCGGAGAAACCAGTTTCACACGCGGATTCCTTATTTGCGAACCCGACGAAACCGTAGATTCGAGTTAATCGTCGATGAGCCTTTCTCCCGACCCCCGCCCATTTCTCTCCCTTTCTCCCCCTGCCCCTGCCGCCGCTGGTCCTCTACACGAGGCTGCGACAGCGTCTGGATCGCTTCCGAGGGGATGTCGATTTTTCAGTCGAGTGGGAAGGGACTGGCGAGCGCGAGAGGAAACGGAGATGGATCGATCGATTGCTGGATAAAAAGGGGGTGTGCGGTGCATCGGGTTGCTCTCGTTCACAGTGACAACACCTGCGTAGATATTTACAAACGAATTCATTTAAATAAAAGTCGTTTTTTTAACAGAGTTCGTTACAGGATTCACCGAGCTGGTCGGTCTGCACGCGCGTCCGTCCACGTAGCGCCTGGCCGATGCGTAATCCGCGCGGTGGAAGGATTCGCGCCAGGACTAGTTCCGGACCGGACTGGACACTCGCGTTTTCCCCGCCGCGGGAAACGCGTCACGCGTCGTCGTGTAAATTATAGCGCAGCGCTGCAATTATAGCGCAGCGAACGGACAGCCCGATGCGCGATACGTATCGGGCAAGCAATTAATTACCTATCTAAATCCTCGGTGGTTCTAGCCCCGGCGACAACGCCGCCACCACGCACTCCTCGGTATCGCGCTTTAACGTTACACACAACCATCTTCGTAGCACTTATCGTAATCTTAATCGTAATAAATGGATCGAAATCGTAGCGAGTAGGTAGGTATTGGGTGTATAGGTGCTAGAGGGCCGCGAGCGTCGCGTCGAGTCGCGTCGCGTCGCGTCCGTCCATGGGCCCGGATTTCCGGTAGTTCCGCCGCGTCACGACCACGACCACGACCGCGACCGAGTACCTTGCTACTCGGAGGCCTCTTGCGAACGTCTTTCACCGATTCGCCGATCTGTATCGTTCTCCCGTTGGGGACACTCGCGAGACGCGTCGAACGGGAAGAAATTCGGCGAATTGCGCGCACTGAACGTCCATCGCGCGATCTCAACGATCGTGTTTGGTGAGCTCGAGCGGCTGCTGCTCCGTCCAGTGATCCCGCCAGGCAACCGTCGGCGAGGACGGCACGTCCTGGTCCGAGTCTTGCACGTCGATCTCCTCGTCCTCTTCCTCCTCGTCCACGCGGTCCGATTGCCGGTTGGCCGCGGATCCGGGCCTAACCGCGATGCCGACGCCGGCGACCTCGTGCCTCTGCTGCTCGTACGCCGGGCTGGAGGACCTCGGTATGCTCGGCGAGTCCTCGCCGACCAGCTGGCTGATCATCCTGAACGCGCTCGGCTTTCTCTCCTGAGGCTGCTTCGCCAGCGATTCCACCCTCTCGATCCTCTCGTTCCGCTCGGCGGCCTCCCGGCACGAGGAGGAGTTGGCCACGACGGCCCGGAACGCGCTACTTTCTCCTCCCATCCCGGCGATGGAGCAGCTTGACGCACGGCTTACTTCCATGCCGGATGCGGAATGCGGTTGCGGCTGCCGACAAAGGCTACTCGACTTTACAGACATAGAGACAGAGAGAGAGAGAGAGAGAGAGAACAGAAGAAGAAGAGAAAAAAAGAGAAAGGCGGGAAGAAAACTGCGATCGAGAACAAGCCCTGCGAAACCAACGCGCTAGCCCCCCGACAAAGATATCTGGGATGGAACTGATCCTCACCTGTACACGAGCTTCCGAGAGAGAGGTCTTCGAGGCTAGCCGTTCGCGCGTAGACACGCAAGGATAGTGTGATCGCTCGAATTCTTTCTCCAGTTCCTCGAGCTGTTCCGGGCTGAAGGTGGTGCGATTTCGCCGGAATTTCGGCTGCTCCGAACCGTCCAGGCTCCCCTCGTCCCCGTCTCCGTCTGCACAGAAAGACCACCATCCATCCCTTCTTCCTCTCCCTCTCTCTCTCCCTCCCTACATCTCTCTTTTTCTCCGCTAGCATCAGACCGAACAATCACCTTGCAAGTATCCGCGCGCAATGGCGTCCGCGTGGAGAGAGTGGTCGGCGGCGCCGGCGGCGGAAGCGGAGGCGGCCGCGGCGGCAGCGGCCGCGGCTCCTATAATCCGTAGCCGGCCGCTCGCGCGAATTCCGCGGCCGCGCGTTCCGCCGCGCGGTTCCGCAGGATCCGGTTGATGCTGCTCACCGACGGCGCTGTCGCGTTGCTGCACACGCCTGCAACAGGAGGAACAGCGGCTGCTTTTCTTCTCCATCCGTCCTCTCTCTTCTCTCCCTCACTCTCTCTCCCTCTTTCTTCGGGTTGCGAAGATCGAAGCTGACTCGAATCGATTCGCGAGCAAAGTAATTAACGCGTCAACGTCCGAGAACGGCTTCCCTCCCGAGATTCCGTTCTTTCTTTCGAAATCGACCGGCGCGAACCGCCCGCGTCCGGTTCTTTCCGCGTTTCGAAATGCTCCGGATTTTCATGCAAATCGCGCGCGGATGACGCGCGAGATCCGTTGGAAAGGAGAAAGCGTCGGACGCTTTCGTCGAGAAGGCAGCCGGAAATTCAGCAAGCGGAGGGAATCGATAGGTGGAACGAGGCGACGCGACGCGACGCGACGCGACGCCCGAGGAGAGTACGATTATGAAAAGAACAAAGTGTGTCGGCGGACACACAAGGCCGTGGAAGAGTTTCTCGATTCTACTGGCAATTGCACGTCTGCTCGTAGACACGTACGGCTATTATTACGAGCGCGATTCGCAGCGGCGCACGAAACGTTGAATAAGACGCGTTGGCTAATCGCTTTGCTCGCGCGTTCCTCGTTTCGCTTACCTTCCGAGATCAGCCTCTCGCGAATCTCCCAGGCGAAGATGGTCGGGTTTTCCCTCTTGTACTGCTCGATCTTGGCGACCACGGCCGGCGTCGCGACTTTTGGCTTGCTGCCACCGATTAAACCCGGCGGGCGCAGAGTACCTGGAACACGTTAGACCGAGCTTCAAGGACGCGTGGTCTTCGCTAATGCCGCTGGCCCGCGATAAAATCGCTCGTAAACGGCGATACCGGGCCACGTTTATGCGCCTCGTGCCGGCGCCGATACACGCGGCCAGTGTCCAACCGGACCGGCGTAATTTCCGAAAATCACGCAAACATCGCGCATTCCCCGAGTAATAACAACGTCCGCGCTCCGGTGTAAACTGTCAGCCGGTGTTTACAAGCTAGCCTCCTCTTCTCTCTCTCACTCTGTGCCGGCGAATACGCTAGGAATAATACGCGAGAAAAGCGCGGCGTTAGCCGTGTCACCGCGAGAGCCGGGCTCGGAGAGCGAAGGAAAAGGCGAAGGAAGAGGAGAAGGGAATGTTCCCGATGGGATACGTTATACGCGTTGACAAGATGGAGGCGTAGAAGGCCGGTGCTCATCCCGCGTGCGAGTCCTGGCGAGCACAGGCTGCCGACATCGGATACCAATCGTATCGTGTCTGGGCGGATCCACGAGGCAGTCATTAGAAGCTTAGCGCGTGAAACGATACCGGTATGCGATAGCCTGCGATAATCAGAGATATCTAATATGAGCCGATCGGGGAATAGACGCCCGTGTAACGTTTCCGAGACGCGTTCAGGCTGCCATGCCGCTCCTCCGCGTTCCTCTCCGCTCCTCTCCGCTCCTCGCCGCGAGCTGCTCGCCGAGAACTCCGCGCGAACGAAGCCTGTACGCCGCGCGAGGATTAGAGCCGTGTAATCGACTCGCTTTGCTCCTCGCGTTCCCTTTATTCCGACATTTCAATTCTCTCCCCGTCGATCCGTTCTAATCGAACGATCGTCGCGGCTAATCGGCCGCAGCTGGACGATAACTTTTCCGCTGCCACTACGAATCCTTCGTCGCCGGGATCGTAGGATCAGCGAGCGGGTAGCGAGCGATTCGCTCGATAAATTCCGCTCGGTTATCGTCGGCTATCGCTCGGCTATCGCTTGGCTATCCTACGGCTGGTTTTCCATTCGAACACGTCCGCCGTGTGTCTTTGTCGAAACGCTGAAGGGAAAGTCGGTGGTTGAACGGTGGTCGAAGCTAGTAGCTGCATAATGCAAGCGGCGGAGGCGCAGCCAGGCTCGAGTAATTATAGAACGTTTCGTGCTATCATTAGCGACAATGGCTACGGCCAGGCTGACAAGTTATGTGCCGAAGGCACACAGGTGTTACGTGAATGCATAACTGCGAAGATAGTGTGTCGCGCGACGTCCGTCTACGAGCTTCCTTCAAATCCGCGATGCCTATTCACCCGTCCGCCGCGCCTCGAGCAATCGACCGAAATAAACCGCCGGTTATCTATAAACCCGCCGTCGGAGATCTCTTTTATTCCAACCGCCACCGTGGAATAATTTCCTCCGCTCTTCGATCCCTGTAGCGGTAGCCTTAGCTACCTACCATCCCGGAAGATTCGTCGATCGAGGATCTCTCTTTCTCTCTCGACTGGACGGTGAGAGAATGATCTTCGGCAAGCAGGAAGGACCCTGGAAATTGGCGGACGGCGCGAAAATTCGCGTAGCCTGTTCGAACCGGAGAAAGAGGGAAACGCGGAGCGGGAGGAGGAAGCGGGTCGGACCTCGAAACGGACGACGTTGGTAAGGTAATGGAAAACAGAGGCGCAGTCAGACTCGAGCAATTATCGGTGGTTACGTCTTATTATTAATAACGATAATGACGGCTAAAGTCGGGAGGATATCGCGTGCGCTCCCACGGGTGAACTGCGTGCCTGGTATAAACGATGTACCCACCTAATAGGCATCCATGCCTCGAGCAAATTCCTTCCCCTGATCCGATGTCTCTCTCCTCCATCCGGCCCCTCGCGCTTCCTTCTCTCTCTCTCTCTTCCTTGCCACTTTGTTCCGTGTGCACGCGTGCACGTGTGCGGCTCGCGCGCGTGTATAGAAAATTTTCGAGAGCGGGCCCCNTCCGGATATACTTCGTTTGGACGAGAATACGAGTAGGGATGCGTAAATACCAACGTGACCCGACACGACGCGATGCGACGCAACGTGACGTGACCCGACGCGAACCGACCCGTCCCGAAGCAGACGTCCACGCGAACCGACGCGAACCGACGCGAACCGGGCATCGCGATGGCTACCAGCATCCTTCCATCGCGAGGTTACGCGCGCCATTACGGACGCGCGAACGGAAAATAGGCGTAATCGCGGAACCAGCCGCGAGAGAATAGGCCTGTGCCGGAGCTCGGCCAGCGGTCGTTATCCCTGACAGAGCGTACGGAGGCGTACACGCGCTCTCTCTCCTCGCGCGGTGTTTCTTCCGCGCGATCTCGCGGCGTTCGCATCGGCGCGACGATCGATCTTGTTACGCGCGGATAAGAAGACCGATAGCGGACCGGGTGAATTAATTGTCCGGCCGTATAGCTGCGGAATTAGACGATATCGGTCGTGTACTGGTTCTTCTGGCCCCGGCCTGCAGAAATTTATCGCGCGGCCGGTCTCGTAGAGCTCCGCGGCCGAGCGGTATCACCGCTCGCGACACGCATCGCGAGGACACGCGTGCCGATCTATCTTGGGCAATTGGACGATCCTCGAGGATGGCGCGCGTGGCAAGATGGATGCGGTGCATCGGGATCCGGGGTCGTCGGAACGGTTCGCGGGCCGGAGAACAGGGCCTGACCGTCGCGGTGCGAGCGAGTGGAAGGTCCGCAGCACGCGTTCCCCGTGTTCCAGCCGGGATCGAGGGAAAAAGATGGGGAAACTGGAAGAGGAATCGCGCCGGTTCTGGCGTAGTCGGACGACTACGGTGCAGCCAGGGGATTAATTGTTTGCCGCTGTTAAGTAATTGGCCGGTCGATTATGGTACATTATATTCACCTCGAGACGCCTAAGGAGTCCGTATCCAGTGGAGATGAAGACATTACCGGCGAGCCGAGAGAGCAGGCCGAACGGTATTTTTACGAGCGGCTCGTAAAGTTAACGAGGACCAAGGTAGCAGTCAGCCGAGAAAGAGAGAAACCAGCGTTCCACCGATGCTCGGTGGCCTCCATTTTTTTATTGCTCCCCTCGGCCACGATCCGCGTTCCTCTTCCTCCTCTTCCAGGCATAGACGCTCTCGGTCGCGCCGCCGTCCCGATCTCTCTCGTCTCTTCCGATTCCGTCCTTTCCATAGATCTCTCCGCGTCTCCGCTGCGTCGCCTCGAAAGCTAAGCGCGCGTCACTCGCGATTCCGAAATTCCCCGCGTAGCGGATTGCTCGAAGCGGGAAGACGGAAAAGGCCGCGGCACGGGCAGAGATCGCGGGCAATTATTGACAAATTATTCGAGGACGGTCGAGTGCCGGTCATGCGAGCGTTTTACGCGCAAAAGAAGCAGCTGTTACGAGTTAATCTCGGTCGGCTAACGAGCTCGAAAGACCGCCGCTTCTTCGTAACGCTCGTTACGTCTTATTTGCCCGCGCTGATACCGATGCTCCTTCTTATTCCCTCGGCAGCGTGCCTGGAAAATGCCCGGGATGCCGATCAATTTAGTTTACGCCGTTTTATCGCCGCGTACGCGAACGACCGGTGATCAACGTCAACCTGCTCCGGTCCGCTGTACAAACAGAATCGAAAATCCCCGGGGAAAAAAGGAGAAGCGAGGAAGAGGAGCACCTCGAGGCGTTGCTCCGACAGCCGGACGCGATCCACGCCGCGAACCAATCGATATCGCCATGTCCGGACTCGACAAACCTAATCGAAACCGACCGGATCCGACGAATCACCTTCTTTCCCGACTTTTCGACCGCTTTCCCGTTCGCGGTCGCGGTCGCGGTTGGATTCCCTGGAATCAGAGGCGCGCTCGAGTGGACGAGACGAATCGGCTGGAACTCGAAGCCGGGGCCCGCGCCGGAAGCGGCCAGTATCCGCGAAACCCGGCAATCTTTTCCCGCGGCGGACGTTCGCGAGCGTTCACGGGCATCGGAGAAATTTCCGAGCGATCCGGCGGCTTCCGTGTTACAGGGCATTAGCCACGATTACAACGGTACCCCGAGATTCGTCGGATAGCCTAACGAACGGCCGCGGATGCAATTACCAGGGAATAATGGCGCTACGTCTGGGGAAATAATAGCGAGCGATAGCCGCGAGTTTCTCTCCGCGGCCTCTCTCTCACTCTCTCTCTCTCTCTCCGCTCTCGCGATCCCATTTCGTTTCTTTCCTGTCGCTCCGAGCGGAGAGCACACAACAGCGCGGCAAGCTGACCGATTTCGCGCGCGCGTCCTCGGATTTTCTTCGGTTTTATCTGGTTTCCTCGGATTTTATCGCCGAGGAAGCGAGCATCTCGCGAGGAACCGCGTCACGCGTGGCTGAGCTTGCCGCGCGTAACGCCGCGCGGCCGTTTATCTCGCGATGATACCCCGGCCCTGTGGAATGTCGTTGGCATCAGAGTGCGCTGATCGGCTCGCGATCTATGGAATTCCATTACGCGTACGTTAACTGCTCTATTAAGCTTCGCCGTCCGACTAGGCAGTTTTTCAGGACGGAGAAGCTCGAGCTGTCCACGCGTGAGAAACTATTCCCTAGTTTTTCTCTCGACTGTCGGTTCTCTCCGACTGCCACAGCTCGGATCGATGAGAGTCGATGATTGTTCTCTAAAGATCGAGCGCGCGTGCCTTACCTAGAAGTTTGGTCACCACCGCCCCCTGTTGATTCAGCGACAGCACATGATTGGCCAGGTCGTTGTAGTGCCTCAGGGCTCCTAATCCGTGCGACAACTCGAGCAATCGTTGCCTGCTGGTTCCACCACCGTTTCCGCTGGCGAATGGCCCCGCGGTGCAGTTTTGCAAGCTCACACCTGAAAATCCACCGACGTAACCAATTATCGGTCTGAGCAGCCTAACGCGTCCTTGCCGTCTAACAAGATCGGGCCGCGAAATCGCGAGACGAAGCGCCGGGCGTCGGGCGCGCGGACCAAGGGCAGCGGCGCCGAGGGAAATCGTCGCGGCGTTTACGAGCGATCGGCCATTTTGCGCGGCGGGGATGGGCAAAAACCGATGATAAATACGATTTCATTAACAATAAGGGTGTAACGAGCGCGTGGAACGAGGATCTCGAGGACGTGCCGGCGTAATCGAGCGAATTAATTTAAATTACTCGACGCGGCGTCGCGCGATCTCATCGATGCGATCTTCTTCTTCTTCCTCCTCTTCCTTTTTCCCCGTTTCTGCTGCTGCTGCTGCGTCTTCTTCTTCTTCTTCTTCTTCTTCTTCTTCTTCTTCTTCTTCTTCTTCTTCTTCTTCTTCGTCTGGTTCGTCTGGCTCTTGTTCGTCGTGGGCCGAGCGCCGGAGCGCCGAGCGCCGGAGACGGAGACGGAGAAGGGAGAAAAAGGGGCCGATCGGAAAGGGTGTCGGCCGACGGCTCGCGTTTACGAAACGATCGGTTTTTTGCCACGATGGCCAGGCTTTTCATAACGGCCTCTCCGAGAATCGGTAATTGCGAGAAATAATCACGCGAACGGCCGTACGCGTCCGTGTATCCGTCCCCGGGCCGTATATACGTCTTCGCCTCTTGCCTCGAATTAATTTCCGAGAGGAATCACGGCCGCAGGAATAATTGTAATTAGCGTCGAGTTCGCGCGGACAGACACCGTGATTTTACTGGCGGATAATCTTAACGACGTTTCGTACGATCCGGTGACCACGATAATTTACGATCGAACGACGATATTAAAGAACCGTTCCCCGCGCGCACCGCGACCGGACGCGAGAGGAAAGAGAGACGATCGTGAAACGAGAAATTAAATTCCGCAGGTAGATAGAAACGGGCCGGAGCCGCGACGAGAGAGAGAGAGAGAGGGAGAGGGAGCTCATTTGTAACGCGTTGTTTCCACCGGTTAAGAGCGAGCGGAACGCGCGTACGCGCCCGACCGTTTACACAGCGGTCGTTTAATTAATTAGTCCTTTACGCGGCCGAATCGGCAATCCTCCATCCGGATGGATTTTACGCGGATTCTCGCCACTCCTTATCCTCGGCCTACGCTCTTTCCACCGCTCTCGACAAAGTAACTAGCGCCGTTAATGTACCCATCTCCCGGCTCTATTTATCGCGACGTCGCGCGACTAACCGATTAAATCTCTCCGAACCTCCTCGCGGAGTTTGTCCACGCTTGCAATTTTCCCCGGCGAGATTACGCGCGCACGTGTATGTTCCGACTGCAAAAATCCTTCGCGAATATACGCGTACGAGCGTATTTATTATTGCAACGGAGAGTGGTAGGCACAAAGTCGCGTTCGCGAAAAGAGACCACGGAGAGCGGAGTGTACCGGAGTTTTTCCGACGAGTCGAACGGGTTGGAAATTCGGTGAGAAGACGGAAAGAAAGAGGGGGAGAGAGAGAGATGGGGAGAGACGGTTTGTGGAATACACGGGCGAATGGCGAGCAATTTGGCGACGAGGAGAAGGCAGTTTGCGGAGACAGGGATGCATGGACGAGGTTCGGGATCGTTTGGCCGAGCGGAGCGAAACCTACGCGTCCCTGCCCGTTCTGGAAGTCGCACGGCCGCGCATTCCGCGCTCGTTTCGTGTCAAAGCTATCGGAGATGCCGTGAAAACGAAAGTAGCCGATGCACAGAAAGAAATGCGTCGTGTCGTTGCATCGACGCGAGGCTAGAACCGGTTCTGAACGAGTTCTGCCATCGAGTCCTCTATATTCTTTCGTATATAACGAAATTGCCCCGTGGAAAAGACCGATCGTTCGCGCCAGGCGATAGATAATCGTTATAAAAAGCCGCGCGCGCTCGCTCGCGATTCCTTCTGCTGCCGGGAACCGGAGGAGTAGACGAGAGGAGAGGAGAGGAGAGGAGAGAGAGATGGATGAATGAAAATCGTCGGATCCTCGGGCCGATGTTCTCTGGTTCGGATGGTCGGGACGATAAACCGCGCGGATATCTCGCCGGATCGATTGGGACTGGAGACGAAGACGAGGACGAAGACGAAGGGGCACCGGCGTCGGGCCGAAAATCCACGAAAGCAGAAAGCGGGGATCGGCGGACGGAGCTGACCGGTACCTGTCTGGAAACGCGCAGGGTGTGGCTATAAATTCAGCCGGATAGGAACGAGATACTTAGGTTATCCAGGAGTAACGGAGAATAAATCGTCGCGCCGGACCCCTGTACGACGAGGGGACACGAAATCCAATTAGCTGCGCATACTTCGATTAAATATTGTCCTCGTTTAATTAGTCTAAACGGTTCGCGGCGGTGTCGCGCGATATTTACGCGCTCGTATATCCACGCGTCTGCCCGTTAGCAGGGGCCGCTGACGCATCGGCCTCTGGCCTCTGCTACTAGCTGCTAGAAGATTCTAATTAGCGTCGGACGCTCGTCGACCAAACAACGACGACGACGACGACGACGACGACGACGACGTCGACGACCACGACCGCGGCCGCGATCCAGCCGGAGACGAGCGAACCAAAGTCACCGACAACGATCGTTCGTTACGCTACGATAGAGCACGACGGACAGAAGCGAAAGAGAGAAAGAGAGAGAGAGAGAGGGAGAGAGAGAGGCGGACAATCGGGGGAAACAAAGTGGCCGACACCGGACAGATGAAGATACCTGCCAACTACCGGGGCCCCGCGACGCGAGATACCTGCGGTGTCTGGAAATACCTGCTAGGCGTGGCAGTAAAATCCGGCGGACAGAGAGTGGCCGGCGAATATCCGGAGCGCGACACGGTATCGGGCAGCACAGAAGTCGAGAGCGTACCGATCACCACGGACGGATATCGAAGGTTCAACGAGAGCAGCAGCTCCTCGCGAAAAGACGTACTGTTGGCAACGCATTGAAACCGGTTCTGAACGAGTATGGCTGGTAGCTGCGCGTCGTTCCATCTGGCAAGTGTAAACCACGGAAAGGATCTCGGAATATACTAGTAGTTGGCCGCAACTCGGACACCTACTCGATGGTCATTCTTTGCCCGTTGATTGCACACGCCACCACGCCGCTTATCACGCGGATTCTTCGGGCCCCCGTCGAAAGGTCGATAGTCCGTTTAGATTCTCTCCTCCTCTCTTCCTCCTCTGCTCCGCGTCCTCCGCGAGGAACGCGATCAAGGGAACGACTCCGTGGGCGTCCGCGAACGCGTTATGACGACCGTCCGACCTGCTCTCTGCCCCACGACCGGTCAATTAGCATTCGCGCCCCGCGAAAACAGCCTCGTCGTACGTTCGCGATAATAAACGCTCGATATCCAGCTCGGCCTACCATCTCCTTCCTACCTTTCGTTTCGCCGATCTCCGCTCGTCCGCCGCCTCGTTCCACCGCGTCTCGCGATATGGCAACGACGAATATACGCGACCGTGTCGCGATAATTTACCCCGATTCTCGTTCGCTATCGCGTATCGGTTAGAGGAGAATTTTCCGCTCGGACCCGCCAGTCCGCGCGCCAGCGCGTAAGCGAGCGACGAAATTGCCGCGGTGATTTCGCGCGTTTAACCAGTTTAACGCCCGGGAGACCCTCTCGAGCGGGCTGGAAGGAAGATACGATCGTGGACAGAGGGAAGATCGTATCATCCCTTAAGAATCGTCCGGCTACCTACCGTAGGCCCCGATTTCGACACCTGGAGCACCATGAAACGACGTTGTTACGCTCGTTTACCGCGATTTCCACTGCTCTCCCTTTTTCTCTCTCCCCTTTTCGCTCCCCTTCCGGGGAAGACGAGAAAAGGACACGCGCGACGCGTCCGCGATGGAAATTACGTCTGCCGGTGATGGGAAGGATCGTCGGGGCCCGCGTTAACTATGTCTCGCGCGGACGCGTAGCGAATAGAAGGAGAGCCGGGGGGAAAAAAGGCAATGGACGAGGCGCGATCGGTTCCTCCGGTTTTTGCGAATCACCGGCGAAAGGCAGCGAGGCAAAGTTTACAATGTGGAGGACGCCGGTTACAGGGGGGTGAGCAAAAAATACCCGACACCTCTAACGATCGCGCCCCGAGACGTCGGTAACGCTCGCTTGTCCAATTAAATTTAATTGTCGCCGCAGTGTGTTCGGCCTATCCGCGCGCGATTCCGCTCGCGAGCGATCCCGCCGCTCCCGGTCTGTTTGCGTTCCGTGGAAATTTTCAGACCGAGACGAACCGGAGCGTAACGCGAACGCGTTTCATCGATTACCCCGGCGTGTCTCGATTATCGCGAATCCCGGTGTATACAGGTGTCGTCCCGGACCGGTCGATTAGGCCGCGAATCTCTCCCTGCCTCTCTCTCCGTCGCGGCGTCGTCTCCGTCGCGGTTCATCGGGCAATCTCGCGGACCGTCACCCGTTACCCGGGACGAGGTAAAAACCGTCGGTTCGCTCCGAGAGAGAGAGAGAGAGAATAGAATACCGTCGCGGGAGGAGTGCCGGGAACGAAACGAACGGTTGGGAAAGAAATTGCACGCGAGGAGGAGCGCGTCGTGCACGAGGAGACGAGGCAAAAACAAAGGGGATGGATGTCGAGGCAAACTGACCGTCGATCAAAGACACTGGAGGCACGGTCATCTGTTGATGGTGATGCGCAGCTGGGTGCTGATGATGATGCGGCGGATGGACCTGAAACAGATGCGACCTCGTCTGCGAGAAGGTCGGCGAGGGTGGTTCCCAAGGTCGCGCGACGCCGGTGCTGACGGGCGCATCCTCGTCGTGGCAGCAGAACTTCTCGCTCGTCGCCGCCTGCCCGCTCCCGCAATTCACCACCGCGTGTCCCTCGTTGTTGTTGTTGTTGTTGTTGTTATTGGTATTGCTGTTGTTGTTGTTGTTCGCGACGTCGCCGTTGTTGTTGTTGTTGCTGTTGCCGTTGGGGTTGCCGGGGGCGTTGTTGGCGTTGGCGATTCGCGTAGTAGTCGCGCCTGTCGCGGGGCTACCACTACCACTAGCACTGCCACTGACACTACCACTGCCAATGCCGTCGACCTGCACCATTTCGCCGTCGATCGCAGCCGCCGACTTGGCAGTACCAGGAGGGGTCGCGACGCCGCCACCGATCATCATCACCAGACGATCACCTCCACCCCCTCCACACCTCGCACCAGCTCCTCCTCCTCTTCCTCCCCCTCTGCCTCCACCTCTGTAGCTACACCCTCCCTATCGTTTCTCTTCCTGCCTTCCTGTCCGACGGATGCCACCCGTTTCCACCCGTTTCCACCCCTCGCCTCTCTCTCTCTCTCTCTCTCTCTCTCTTCCTCTTCTCTCTCTTCTGTCTCTCCGAGGGAGAGAACTCGCGGATCCGCGATCGAGTCCACGCGACACCGAGATTCCTTCTTCCGGGACCACCAGCACCAGCACCAGCAGGAGAGAGATTCACCCGAAACGGCACCCGGACGAGTCTCGGTCTCGGCCTATACTCGCGAATCGCAAGCGCGTGCTATCTGTCCGTCTGCTCCATGCAGCGGGCGACACGACCACGACGACGAAGAGGACGAGGAGTTGTCCTGGTGCACAGTTGGCCACTCGCGGTGTCACAAGACGCGGTCGGTGCGTGCCTCGCGCTGGCGCAGGAGCGCGCGAGCGCAATCGACGCCAGGGTCCGGCGTGGCTTCCTGCCTCCGATTAACCAAGCAGAATGACATCCTGTCTGACGGTCCGTCGGCGAGCGCGATTCATCGCGGCGCGAGCTTTCACGTCGGCTGTCGCGTCTACGTGGACGAGCGTAGTCGATGCGAGGAGGTAACGGCGAGGAGTGCTCGCGAGCGCAGGCGCTTCGTCGAAGCTCGTGACTACCTATAGACGTGTGCCCTTCTCTACCTTCCCACCCTCCGCCTCTCCTCCCCCTTTCTCCCTCCCTCTCTCTCTCTCTCTCTCTTTCTCTCTCCCCCTCGCGACTCGCTCTTCTCCTCCGCTCCGATTCTCTCGCTCTTCTTTCTCCCGGCTTCGCGACGCGTCTCTCTTTCACCTTCCGCGCCTGTGTCCGGGCTGCTGCTGCTGGCCGCCGCTGCTCCCTTCTCCAATAACGACGAGGTACGCGCTACCACGGGATAACCTGCTCGCGCTCCGCCGGATTCGAGCAGATTGCCTTCCGCTCGGGCTTTTCGACCGCGCCACCACGACCACCAGCCTCACCCCCACTTTCACGCGCGCCTCGCGGGAACACTGCTACTACTCGCATCCAGCTGACATCCAGATTTCAGGTAACAGTCTTTCTACTTGCCCTTCGCCTCCGACCTTGCCGAGACCGCTCGCTCTTCCGCTTCTCTGTCCTCGCCAACCCCGACTCTCTTTCTCTCTCTCTCTCTCTCTCTCTCTCTCTTCTCTACCGGTTGCTCCCGAGACGCACGACTCCACGAGGCTGGAAAAGCTCGCGCGAGGTTGACCGTGTGTGCAGACCACTCGGCCGCTGCCGTGTTAACCCCCCTTTCGGATCACCGCCGAATCCCGCGGCCGGCCGGGGGCACGCGAGAAGAGGAGAAGCAGAAGAGGAACGACGTAACACGAGTACACGGGGTAACCTGCTCGCGGTCCGCCGGATTCGAGCAGATTGCCTTCCGTTCGGTGGCTCGAAGCGCGCCCAGACTAGCCTTACCCCCACCCTCCGCGCCGGTGAGTCGAGGTGAGATCAAGATTTAAGGCGCCGCGGCGCGGCGGCGGTCGCGGTGACGCTGGCGGCACCGGCCGCGCTCGCGAACCCACCGGTCCTCCAGTCGCAGTCCAACACGAAGACAAACTCAAAGTCCGACGCCAACAACGAGTCCACGAAGAACGCGAAGAAGAAGAAGAAGAAGAAGAGGTGGAAGAAGAAGAAGAAGAAGAAGAAGAAGAAGAAGAAGAGAAGAGAAAGAGGAGGAAGAAATACGAGTCGGAGAAAGAGAAGGAGAGGGCTTGCGCGATTACGATCGGCGGCAGAGAGGAGGCGACGAGAGAGAGGCGGGAGAGGCTTAGCGGAGGGCGAGGTGGAAGCGCGGCGGAGAGAAGCGAAGAGAGCCGAAGGGGGAAGCCGGGAGCAGCGCGCGAGGATGCATGGAGCGAGTCGCCGGCTAAAGCCAGCCAAGTGCGCACTCGGTGCCGCGCATCTGCGCTTACCTGACGCCCACCGACCATTACCGGCTCGATCGACCAATTGGGCCAACCGGTGGACGCCCACCGATCTCTTCGACCTAGCGTTCGTCGTCGCCCACGCCGAGACTTACGGCGCCCTTCCGCCTTCCGCTTTCCGCCTTCCACCTTCCAACCTCTTTGTCCTTTCCGCGGACGGGATCGATTAATTCCCGAATCGGATGTCGATGTCGGATGCCGGCTACGCTCCGGAATCGCTGATTCCAACGATTACCCGCCCGAGATACTCCCGATCCGCGCCGCGATCCGCCTAGCCGAGAGACGCCAGTTCCGCGCCGGCCCGCGAGAAATCCTCGCTTTGCTTCCCAGGACCCAACGATCCTTTCGGATCGGATCGTTGCTCGCTCTCGAGTGTGCTCGTACGTGGCCCCGGCGACCGGTAACAAAACACAGCTGCGAGACTAAAGATCGGTGAAAGTACGTTTACCGATAACGAGACTTGCACAGTGGCTACTCGCGGTAAGGTAACCGTGTGAAATGGGTATGTAACATAAGTAGAAGGGTCTCGGTGCGCGTTCCAGAGTTCTGATTAGAGGTGGAGGACGCTTCCTTCCAAGCAAAGTAAACACGCCTAGTCGTTGCTAGAGAATATCCCGGTAAACCTCCGCCGCGTTTTACGACGGTGCGAACGCGTGTTTGTCGCTTTCCTGTCTGATTAGAACCGCGATCTATCACTGCCGGGCTAATTTGAGACGTCTTCTCCTGGATTACACGGTGTTTCGAAGCATCCGATAACATTTAGTTATCGGATTATTCGGATTGTAGTGCCGAAATGGAATTTAATGTAATTCGATCCTTTGATCGTAACTCGAACGGCTATAAACTTATTCCGTGAGCAATTGCAATTAATCTGAACTCGTATTTCTTACTATCAGATTCGACGTTTTCTCTCGCGACGCTCGTTGCGAGTCTCGCAAGCGGTATTGAGGTGTATTCGACGAGATTACTATTGTCACCTGTTCGGTCGAAACGTCTGATAACGTTTAGTTATCGGATTATCTAGACGTGGTACCAAAATGGGGTGTACGGTAATTAGATCCTTTGATCGTAACTCGAACGGCTATAAATTTATTCCGTGACCAATCGCAGTCGGTCTAAACTCAAAGTTCTTACCATTGCATACCTCGTGCGGGATGCAACGACGCTTTTTCTCGCGTCACTCGTGACTCTCATAAGCGGTATTACGATGTGTTCCATGCGATTACTATTGGCACCTGTTCGCTGGAAGGGAAGAACGAAAAGAACGGGAGGAATAAAAGAGCGAGGACGATTCTAAACACGACGACGTGGCGATTAACGATGCACGGAGCGAGGGAATATCGCAAGAGCCGGTCGCTGAAGGGGTTCCCTCGTTAATTTCCTCGTCGTCGCTGGCCGTTTGACGACTCGCGCGATTCATCTTGCGCGCGGGATTGGAATATCAAAGTGGACGCGGCGTTTTCTTTCCAACGACAAAGTACAGTTGTTTCCTCGATCGATCTATCGCGTAACGTTTCCCATTCTCATTCCGCGAATGCCTCGGTATCGCGCCCGGTGCATCGACCTGCTTTCAGACGCTCTTTATTTCTTGTCGTCCGCGGATAATTAGCCATTGCCAGGTGAGCGCTCGAAACGACGTCGTTCATGGGAAAATCACGGCAATCTAGCGCAAACGCTGCAAACCGCCGCACGTTCGCGTGGCCGAGCCGAGCGTTTCCTGTTTCCCCTCTGCTTTCCCTCCGCTTTTCCCTCGATTTCGCGAAACCCCGACACCGTTTACTCGCCGTTTTTCCACCGCGGTTGTTTGACAGCAGAGGCGTCAAACACGGCGACGCTCCGGAACGGATGCGACACGCGGAGGATCGTTTCGAGAATCGTTCCAGGAACGTTCCACGCGCCGAAGGCGGTGCAGGATGCGAAGAATCGGTGCGAACCGAGGAGAAACGAATTTTCTTTTGCTTTTCCCTCGATTTCGCGAAACACCGACACCGTTTATCCGTCGTTCTTCCGTCGCGGATGTTTGACAACAGAGACGATGCTCCGTAACGGATGGGCCACGAGGAGAGAGACACGCGGAGGATCGTTTCGAGGATTATTTCGAGGATCGGTTCGAGGATCGTTCCAGGAACGTTCAACGCGCCGAAGGCGGTGCAGGATGCAAAGATCGGTGCGAACCGAGGAGAAACGATTTGCCAGGAAATCCTTCGGCTACTGCCGGCCGCTCACGCGAACCTTTCTCGGGCCAGTGTCTCTGTCCACCGCCATTTCCGATCGGTTTTTTCGCTCGGCCCCGAGAGAAGAGCGGAGAGGATCAGCCGTGTCGTCGTTTCTGCGACGGCGAGAACGGAGGGAAAATCGACGGCGGTTGGCGAACAACGCCAGAAGCCGGCTCGTATTTTTGGCACGATAAAGGCCACGAAGAGGTTTACCTTCGAAGTCTCTCCACGAGCGCGAGTCACGCGCGCAAATCGAACTGACGGAAAGGAAGAAGAAAGGCAATGAGCCCGATGCAAATTCTTTCTTCTACCGGAGGCTCCTCGCGTGCTGGTCTCTCCTCTAACTGCAGATCGATCCTACCTACTCCTTAGGAACAACTTCTCCCGTATCGATCTCGAAATATCCTGCATTCCTCATCCGATCCTGAAAATAATAACCGCGTTCTTACGGCGAGAAACGCGTTCTTCCAGCGTATTTCGAGGTCGCGGGCTGGCCCGATCGGTCAAGGACGAAGCGTAGATATCGCCGCGACGACTCCGAGAAATTTCGCAGAGATTCCGCGAAAAGAGGTACGAGAAATTGATCGTGGGAACGAAAATCGGCCGGCGTTTAGAAAGCGGACGGTTTAACGGGAGAACGGTTGCTCTGTCGGCGGGTAAAATTAGATTTAACGCGTTGGATGGGACGGTGTCGGTCTAATTTAACGGGCGGAAGAGCGCGTGAACCGATATCTGCGTGACTTGCACGGTGTTCGTTCTGTCAGAAAAATCCTGTTAGGATTCGGTGGTGGTGGCCCGGCTGTTTTCGGTCCCCTCGCTTGCGCCTCCCCAAATCTGCTAAACGATGCGGTCACAGTAATTTAGCCATCGACCGCTAAACTGCCTCTTCGCTTAGCCCCGGGGGCTGAAAGTCGAATGACCCCACGGAAGTCTGCGGAAGAATGGCAGCTATCCGAAAGCCCGGCCAATCCTTTTTTCTCCTCTCCTCGGAACACGTTTCTAACGCGTCCGACTGGCCGGGCACGTCTCGCTCGCGGCCCAACTAACCAGGCTCCTCGAGACTGGTTTATTTTCACCGGGACACGGACGGAATTTACACGGAGTCGGGCTGAAATTCCGGATGACGCGATAACGCGTCGGAGAGACGGCCGGGTGACTGGACTGGTCTAAACGTGGAAACATGGCGCATCGATGATCAGCAACCGCGTGGTTAACGAGATTAGTCTGCGCCGTTGTTTGAACAGCTGAACGAAACAATTTCCTCGGCCGTCGAGACGCGACGCTCGCGGAGATAACCCAGTCGTTGACCCTGTTACAAGCCTTTCCTCTCGTACCGTCTGTCAGCACGCGCCTCGCGGAGGTGTCGCAGAGGTATCGAGGATTCCTAGGGAAATTGGCCGACGCCCGTGGATCGAGTGTCGGTGGGGAACCAAGGTAACCCGAACTAAGGCCTATTCGGCTCCTATCGCGTGGCGAAAACCACCATGGCGACCCAGGCGGTAGGAACTCGTGACTAATTTAATTAAGGACGCGTTCCTTTTTCACGCAATGCGCCACGCGACCTGCGCGGCGTGTCCTTTCTTCTGGCGCGGAACCCCGCGGCTCGGAGAGGGTGGCTCGACGCGGCTCGACGCGACGAGAGACGGAGAGAGACGGGGAGAGACGGGGAGAGAGAGAGAGAGAGGGAAGAAAGGAAAAAATATATATCGCGACGATTACTCGGAGCCCCGGGGAGCCTCGGGGAGCCGCAGGTAGCATGAACGAAGATTTATCGCGAACACTTTGCATGGTGGTCGGAGCGCGGCTCGCCTACACCGCCGGAGAAACTTCGTCCACGAGCCAGCGCTATTACTACTATTACAGGCAGGCTGTACACGGTGGAAAGGGCGACGGTGATAAATCATGCGACAGGAATGATTCGGCTAAATTGCTGCTCGCACGTATCCGCGCTCGAAACTGCCCCTCGCTCGTCCGCCTGGTCCGCTTGGTCCGCGCGGCGGATTGCGCGCCTAGGCCTGGCGGAGGGGCGAGTGGGACGCGAGGAAGCGTTTCGTGCCGGCCCTCCGGCGGGAGGAACCGTCGCGGCGACCTGCCGGGAACCAGGCAATGTCCGTCATCCGCGCGTTAACTACGCACGCGTCCAAGTAGCCATTGGTCTATTGATTTTACCCGGTCCCCGGGGGCTGCTTCGTCGCGATTGTGTTACCGCTCGGCGGGCACCGCTCCGGGCCGCTTCCACTCGGAGGCGTGGCGTCGAGAGGCGTGGCGCCGCGGCGGGGACAGCGCGGCGGCGATTGGCCGGGGCCGTAGGGCCGCGGCAGCCAGCCGCGACACCGGGCTATCGGCTAGNAGGCAGCCGACTCCCGCAGCTTCGGTTCCCAGCCTCTCTCCGTTCGTCTCCCGACCCGCGATCTTTTTTCACCGAGTCGCCGGAACGGTAATGTCGATTCCGCTCGTCCGAACAACCGAGACGCCGAACGTGTCCAGGTTTGTCTCCTCTCCGCTCCGTTTTATTCTTTCCTCTTTCGGTCTCCGCGGTTTATCGCCGTCGCGTCGCTTCCACGCCGCCATTGAAACAACGCCCTCTCGCGTTTCTCTTCTCTCGAGCCTCTCGATCGCGCCTTTCGTCCCGTTCGTCGCGTCTTTTTCCGCTTTTCCTTCCGTGTCTCGCTTTCAGCTGTCCCCGCGACGCTATGTCCTGTCGGACCGGGCCCGATCGGACCCGCCATGCCGCTCCGGGGCCGCTTTCCGGTGTTCCGCGCGACGCGATAATCGAACGACGAGGGATCGGGGAAAAACCGGGCCCGTAATGATTCTTCCTTTTACCCCGACAGCGCGCGTTCTTAGATCCCGCAGGGATAACGATCGTTCTAAGTAGAATTATGCGATCCGTGGGCCGATAGTTCTAGACGCCGGCTATATCGTAAGTAATTTTGCGACGGTCGAGGGGGCTAGGCTAATTGCGGCCCTCGCATAAGTTAGCCGTGCGCCGCGTTGTAAATACCGCCGCGGGTACGAGAGCGTGAACCGCGCGTATTTGCATGGAACGCGCGATATTCGGCGCTTAATTGTTCTGTCGCGGCTGTTCCTCGTCCTTTGTTCCGACTCGTCCTGCGAAAAACGTTATGATCGAGGCAGCGAGCGTGTAACCGGTGTGTGCCAGCTCGTTTACGCCTTTTCCAGGAAGCGCCGCGAACCTTTATCGCCTTCTCCGACTTTCTCCCGACCGGCCAACCCATTCTTCCTTCGTAACGCGTCGCCTTTCCATCCTTCTCGACCGAGAATTACCGTGATTTAGGAACCGCCATTGTCCGTTGCTCGCCGCGGCGTTAAACGTATTCCCTTCTAATACGATTATTCTTTCGGTTCACCGCGTCCCGCGCCGCCATCTTCCTCGCGCGTACCCGCTTACGCCGCACCGATCTTACGGTTTTACAGTTTCCTCGCGTGGTTTGCGATTTCGTGCGTCCGCGAAACGAGCGAGCCCGGTCCGCGGGCCCCGTCGACACGCGGCTCGGTTAACCCAGTTTCGACCGGGCCCATCTGGACGGACGAGCGCGGACAAAAGGCAGCGAGAACGATCGGACGAGTCTCCGCGGCTGTCGCTTCGCCGGTTTTCTCCAGAAAGCCGGAGAAAGACTTCCCAGGGCCGTGGCGGCCGACCCTGGCCAGCACACGCGAAGATTAAAGGCTACGCGGAGCGGAGGAACAAAAGGGACACCGAGGACGCATTTATTTCGACCGGCGAGGACGCCGGGGCGCACAAAAAGACCGAGGCCCGCCCTTCCGCTCGCGAGTCGCTTTCCCTCGAGCGAGCATGGAAACGGACTCGCCTCGAAAGTCGTCTCGCGCCAGTCGATTCAACGCCGCTGAGACCGGATGCAGACCTGGCCGATGCCGATTTCTCAACCCGGGAAACGGCCGAACGCGAAACGCAACCGGCCGTGCCGCTGCCTCTCGACTAATCCCCGAGTTTCTCTTCTCCGCATCTTCCTGTCCTCGCCAGCCTAACCACACCTCCTTTCTATCACCTTTTCTCCGAATTTCCAAGAAAAACGCGGCTTTTTCGCCATTTTCTCCAATCTCTGCTCGACCTCTTTCCTATTCCCGAAGCAACGAATACTCTATCGCTCGTCCTTTACGGATATCGCGTTGCAATCTTCAGGATTTTCATCCGCGTGGATCGAATAAATTCTCTCGAGTAATCCGAGGACGAGTAAAATTAAATAATCGTGTTCCTGCGTTGCGATTTTCACGATTTTCATCCGCGTAGATCGAAAAAATTCCCTCAAATAACCCGAAGACGAGTAAAATCCCGTGAAATAATGGTGGTCCTCTCGAAAGAAATTCCGACTTCGAGAGAGCTGGAGACCAGGTTAAGAGAGGATCCGAATGCCGGAGTGCTTGAAGAGTTAAAAAGCGGAACGGAGATGTCCGGTAGACGGTTACTCGTTACGAATGTCTTCGAAACGTATGGGACTGGATCTCGGAGCTGCGACGGCTGCTCGTAATCCTTCGGAACACGCGGCTATTGTCGGTCTGACGCGCGCCTAAATAATTCGAAGGCAACAGCGGCAGCTAATAATGACGCACGAGCGGTTTAGCTTGATCCACAGAAGCAGAAGAGGTAGCAGCAGCCGCAGCTTCGTATGCTTAGGTGTTACATATTAAACGAGAAGGCCGTATCCTAGCTAACCGAGGCAACCACCTGTGCGCATAGCTAATACCATATAATAAGGGCTCATGCATATGAATTCGGTGGGCCAGTCGAGCGGCGCTTATCGCCTAGGATCTATCGGGTCTCACTGCGCGACCGTGCAACCCTTTCCCCGACACATCTACCGGGAAACATCGCGATAGCGTCTTTTCACCGGTCCCATCCTGCGTGTCGTTCCTTCTTTTATCGCTAGCCGCGCCTACGCGGACGGGGGTAGATCCGCTCGAGGAATACGCTCGTCGACGAAAGGAATTAATGGAACGGAAGAAGAAGCGGGAGAACGTCGCGTCGGCGAAGATGCCGAAGCCCGTGACCGTGAAAACCGGTGGTGATCGAGAGGACTGCGTGACGAAGAGGTCGCATGGCCGGCGTGCGCGATGCAGATTCGGTCGTTCACGGGCTGACCCTCGAGCACGGCATAGAGCTTAGCCTGTCATTACGCTCCCTGCCAAGCCACCTCTCGCGGAATAATTTTTAGACCAGCTTACTCCCTCGTTCTCCGACGAGATCGAGCCTCGCGAAGGGTTCGGGCCCGATGTTCCGCGAACGAAGAGATACGGCCCGAGCTAATATCCACGGGGAGACTTCTTACGTGGTTACGACGCAATAAAGACTGGCGGCTGAAGGGGGACAGATGCGTCCGCGCGGCAGACGCGGCGATAAATTCTCGCAGCGGTCGATTCCGCCTGCGATCCGCGCGGCTGGCCGTCGATCGACCTTCTGGAAGGAATCCGCTTCGCGAAGGAATGGTCGGCGGAATAACGAGCCGGCTAAACGCCGCTGCGGAACATTTTTCTCCGGCAATACAGTTGTACCGCGTGACGTGCCGCGATCGAGCAACCACACCTTTCAACCACGTCTCCATCGGAGAAAGACGATTGTTTCGCGCGGCGTGTCGGTATATCCGGTCGGACAGGCCTATTAATTAATAAACGTCCGTCGACTCGCTCCGCTCTCCGGAGTAACGTCTACGTCCGACGCGATATATCGTCTGGACGCGTCCGCTCGACGCGTCCGGACAGATGCTCGCTCGCAGGCGGTCTCTTTATCCGCGGGTCACGCGTAGCTACGCGTACGTACGAGCTACGTACGAGCGTGCATCTGTTTCCCGAGCCTCGTCGTCTTCCAGGCTTGGGTCCCGTCGATGAAAAACGAGGGCCGCCTCCTAATGAATTCCGCCGGCCGCTTTGCATATCTATGCGTGCCGCGTTTAACGCGCGATTCGCAGATAAACAATACCGCGCGGATCTACTTATGAATTAATTCCCTCTAATAGTCCCACCCGATAACGGACCCCGCTCTCCCCCGGGCCCCGCTTCGCGAATATCTCCACCCTGCGCTCGTAAACGCACGCTTACGCCATCCCTCTCTCTAGAGCGCTCTAGCCGCTCGGCCTCGGCTTATCCGTCCATCCGTCCGTGGCTGTCGCTCCGTAACTCCTCGCCGATCCGTCATTTTCACCGTCCTCCGTCCTCGTCCCTCTCTCTTATACGCTCGCGTTCGGTCCCGGTGGCGCTTCGTAACGAACGGAGGACTGGGACCGGGAGCGACAGAGACCACCTCGAGAGGAAAAGAGGGGCGGCGGAGATGAAGCGAGATAGAGGGAGCTGAACGGAGCCGAGTTAAAGGAACACCTGTGCCAACTGGGGCGCAACCGGGCCACAGACGGATGGACGAGCGAACGGGTGGACAAAACAGGTGGCCCGTCACGCCGGGATTCTTCTCCTCGCCAGTCCTCCCGGCGGCCTCTAGAGTCTTTAACTCACGATCATCCGACAAGGCGCCACCGTTACGCTCCGCTTCCACCAGCTCCGGAAAAGCCGTTTTCCAGAAATTCCGCGGTGATTCGAGGTGTCCTCGGATCGCTGACCGGAGTAGCGAACGTCCCGCGAATCGAAGATAGGAGATCGGAGGTTTCGCGCGTGGAAATAACCTGGGTCTGAAGATCGGTAAACGGTGGAAAGACGTAATGGGACGCACGGACGCGACGAGGATGACTCGGCGTAAGCGCTAACCGATTGACTTAGGTTCTGATATATCGATCTTTGACGCGCGTAGAAGTAAGTGCTATGCGTTCGCGTTGAGTTGAGACAGTGGGTTTCCATTTTGTGGGCTCACTGACTCCTATGACGCTCTTTCTATTATACGCAACGGTTACTATTGGTCGAAACGGTGACGAAGATGATTTAAGAAACAGAAAACTAACGTCGATGCTATCTCACTCTTCGTTGATCTTTGTAGCCCTTTGGTCAGTAATGGTCGTTGTTCATAATCGAGGCTGAAGAACACGAATCTCCCCTATAACGAGTCGATAAAAGTGCGGCGTCTAGTTATTCCCGATTTCCTTTATCGAGAAAGGATAAACGGACGAAAGACGCGGAGGCTCGAAGAAAGTGGGACGCGTTGGCGTACGAAAAGTCGAGGGGATCGATTTTCGCGGTGAGTTTCACGCGAGCGCGCGGTCGTCCCTGACTTTTCCTCGCGAATTTTAATTCGCGTGCACGGCCGTCGTTATTTATGCAATTGCGCGGCTCGCATGCAGCGAGCGGTAAACAGGGTAATCAGTTGGCGCGGCGCGGGACGACGAGCCGAGAAGCCGGAGGCGCGGTGAGCGCGGGTAAAAATTTAATCGGGTGAATTGCAAGTTGGCTAATGCGTGTCTAGCGCGTGCGCCACGTAACGCGGCTGTTCGAGGAACGAGACGTGGAAAAGTGGGAAAAACAGGGCCGGAGGCTGTCGGGAAAACCGCGCGCGTGTGTCGCGTTAATTCGCCTGATCGATAACCCAGTTGCTCGTTTCGTTTCGTTTCGTTTCGTTTCGTAGCCTCGAGGCGCGCGAGAACCGGCTCTCGCGGATTCGGCTGATCCGGATCACGGGGATAATCCTAAGCCGCGTTTCCTCCTCGCCTCGCGGCGGCCTGTTAATTACGCTTGGAGAATTTCGGCGCACGCGAAGCGTTCCGGAAGTGGCCGGACGCGTCGTCGGTGCCGGCCGACCGAGGAGCTTTTTTACAAATGATACCGCAATCCGGTCCGAAAAAGGAGCAACGCGATCGCAGGAACCGTTTACGTCGAGAGGGGCCCGAAGCGGAGGGAGAGAAAAGGTGGCTGGAAGGGAACGGATCGGAAGGCCGTTTTTAGCGTGGTCAAAGGAGGAACCGGTGCTCCCGATAAATCATAACACGGAGGATGTATCGGCGTGTGGAGAATCTCTCCACCTCCGCTTCCGGGCCGCGGGCTGGCGCAGGCGATATCACCTGCCGAATTATTGGCTGCCTACCGGGCGCACGGCGCACGCCGCGCCGAATACTTGCGGTCGTCGGGCCGGTAAGCGTCGAAACCGCGGCCAGATGTTACCTCGGGCTGGCCCGAACAGGAGAAGGTGCCGGAGATCGCGATCGTACATTACCACCAGTCCC
>NIJG01000021.1:1844901-1855729 GCA_002201625.1 Euglossa dilemma | reverse complement strand
CGGCAGCCGGTCGAGCGAAGAAACGTTCGGCCGAACCAACGGTTAACTATCTATCAACGATGACGCTTTCCGTCCCGACGCTAAATGCTATCTCGAATCTTTGCCTACACGCAACGCTGGCAGCGGATACCGCGGCGGGTCGAGTCACCGTACCGGCAAAAATCGCGTAAAATAATCGCGCGTACTCGGCCCAGATCCGGCGCGTCGAATTTATCGATCCGTCGATCTCCGCATAATGAGCTAATCGGATGTTACATCGTTGCCGGTATCTGTCCGGCCGTTCCTCCAGCTACGAGCGAATTAAGCGGAGAGCAGCCGAGAAAGCCGCGCGGAGAAAAAGGCGGCGAGGGAGGAAGGAGAGAGAGAGAGAGAGAGAGTGAGGGAGAAACGGGGAGAACCAGCGGAAAGAAGGATCGGAGCTGTCTGCGGAGCGGCAGAAAGGGTGAGAAGGAGAAGGCGAGGCCGGAGTAGGGTGAAACAATGAGAGGAAGTGAAGGTCCAACGAGTGCGGCTTCTTTCCATTCCCGATTGCCATGGAACTTGGCCCAAGATATCATCCGTCCCTCCATTCTCTCATCAACCTGCCCGTTAGGTGTACATCCAACCGAGATATATCTGCCGTACGATGCCCCTCGCGTCGGCCATTATCTCGATCGGCTTGACCTAGCCTATGCATCGCGATCCTATTCTAAATTACCCTCTTTTCCTCCTCGCAACACGGCTCTCTCTCCCCACCCTTCTATTCCTTTCGCGAGCTACTTTCGGCAGATCCGCTACAGGGATATCGAGATACAGGAAGCCGGCGTTTCGGCGCTTCGTCGCTCGCGTCCGAGCACGCGTTCCGCTCGAGATTGCGTATCGTCGTGTCCGCGTATCTGCCTATCGGACAGGCGTGACAGGCTTGTGCCAGGCGGTTTTCCGGAAGATCGAATCCGGACGTACGAGTACCATGGTTTATTGCTCGAACATCGACTGACAGCTCGTTATTGGCGAGCAAGGGAAAACGCCGAGGCGAGACCGCTAGGCTAGTCTCTGACGAAATTGCTCGTCTCTCTCTCTCTCTCTCTCTCTCTCTCTCTCTCTCTCTCTCTCTCCTCGGTAATTCGTATAATCTCGACGTCGAGGAGTAGGTTCCCTTCGGGTGGATTGGACTCGATGCTGGAACGCGAGTTTGGTTTCGAAACGGATCGGTGATCGATACACGGACACGAGCGGCGATTCTATCGCGTGTCACCGGCGACTGAATCAGCGAGGAGGAATGCAGCGGTCGATTATGACGACGCGAGTTTTTCCAGAAAACTCGCTCCTCGCCGCGATCGTTGCGCGGGCATTCCGCGAGGACGGTCACGAATCCGCGTATCCGGTGCGAGTGCGCGCGGGGATTTTTGCAGCGGGTGTCGACCGCTCGCAGCGGGCTCGCGTGAAATATCAAGCGAGCTCGCGGGAAGCATATGGACGGGCAATTGGAACGCGGATCTGTGTACTTGGCGGCGCATCCTGTAGCACGGTCTCGCTGGTAATAGCCAGGTAAGCGTGCAGCTCACGCATGCTGCGCGGCCTGTGCGTGCGAGCCGGCTGCGTGCGTGATGCTCGCGTCCGAGGGTGTCGATCGAGGCAGCGCGGAACTAACCGATCCGCGACTTTTCCTTCGAAATCCCCGGTAAAGACCTTCTTTCTTCCCCGGGTCCTCGCTGCCCGGGGACGCCGGTTTAAAAAGGTTTAATCTGTCACTGGCCGGCGTCGCGGCCACGAGAGGAGAGAGCGCACACGCGGGCGTCGCTTGGTTCGAGAGAAGAAGCGTTGGAAAGGATTCCCAAGGCAACGCGAAACGCGACATATGCACGCGAGTAGCTGCGAGAGACAAAGCGATCGGAGGCGAGTCGGGGCGAGTCGGGGCGAGTGGAGGCGAGTCGGAGCGACGGTACGGAGCGCGTAAGTGTGCGTAAACGCGCGTAATAGGCAGGGAGGGGCAGAGCAGCTGGCGTCAGAGTGACAAGATCTAAAATTAGAGTGCTCGCGTTGCGTGTCGATCGTCGCATGCGCTTATCATACGCCCCCTTCCGGCTTCGCCTTATTTTCATAACTTCTTTCGATTCTTTCCTCCGTCTCCCATCTCTCTCTCACCCTTTGCTTCCTCGCTCGCTTTCGCCGCCGTAGGTAGCTTTCTCTCTCTCTTTCTTCCTCCCCCGATCGGTACCAACGCGTTTCTCTCTCTCTCTCCCTCTCTGTCCGATCGGTGCTCCCGTTCCTTTTCTTTTCTCGTCGTTTCCCGTTCGAGAACGCGGTCCCCTGCGCCCGGAGAAACCGTGAGAAGGAGATCGATGATGGAAGGGCCTCGAGGATAGACCGCGAACTCGCCGGCGATGAATTGTTCGCGGTGGCGCGCGAAACCGAGGAATTTTGTCGGGCTGAAAGGGATGCGAGCATATCTTGTCGGTGGAGAGGGTGGCAAGAGGTGGTCGGGTGTTACGAGGCGAGTAATCGGACCGTGGTGCACCGGCACGCACGCGTACGCGTCCGCTGGAAACACCGGCAGCAGCCAGAGAGGCTGCAGTCACGGAATCTCTCGATTATTATTTACCGAATTCGTTGCCGAAACACCACCGCAGCTCGAGTACCGTTGGATTCGCACCGCGGTTCTTTTCCCGTGGACGGGAAACGGTCGGAATGTCGGACAGGTAAATCGCTGGTTGTTGCTCGAATAGAATCGTCCGGACCTTTGCCTTTTCATTTCTTCCCTCCTACACGTCGGAGTTACCTATAAATCGATGAAACATCCGCGGCGGGCAAAGCGCCTCGCGTCGTAGACGGAAACCGAGCGGGCATAGCAGAGGAAACTAATGACCGTGGCGCGTGTGTCCACCTGTAATTTAACATAAGTACGAGCCCGTAGGTCGTTGCAACCGCGGCCGTTTGTGCGCCGCGCACAGATAAGTGCAGGCTACGTACTTTATGCAACCGCCCACGTCGTTTCGTGCGCGAGGCAAAAAAATGCCCGGAGGATTTAGGAGCGTCACGGTGCGGACGTCGCGAGGCGTTTTCCTCGCCGCCGTCGCCGGGTGGAAACGCGACGGAAATTTCTGCTGCTCGTTGTCCGCGCGATTCCACTCGCGGTTCTGCTCGCGTAAATGCCTCGCACGTAATTCTCGCGATAATATAGTCGCCGTTACGTTCCGCGTTTCCACGGGGAGACACGGTGTCGCGCGGCGCGGTGAATTTCAAACGCGCGATATTTCGCCGCGGTCGCTCCGGTTTTCGTAGCTCGAGAAGCGTTGGTACTCTCCGAGGTATCTCGGGAGATCGGCTGTCTGGTCGCGAGAGCGGCGTGCTCGGTTTCCTCGGCCAAGTGCGCAATCCGGGGGCAATTTCGAGATGTCTCGATAGAGGGTAATTGCTATTCCGTGGGAGCCGAAGAAACGGTGAAATTATAGCCGTGTCTAGCATCGCGGCGACGTGCGATTCGGGTCGAGCGTGTGTGTGCCGGCTGGGACGGTGTATCTTTACGCGTCGATGAGATCCGACGCTAACGACCATGCCACGGAAAGAAAACTCCGGGCCGTAGACAAACACACCGGGCGATCAGCGAGGAAATAGATGCACGCCGTCTGCCTATTATCCTTTTATCGGCCAGATCCGCGGGTTAATTAAGGATGCACTTATTCCGCCCCGGGCGGAAGCTCTTCCCACTTTCGAAAGGAGTGCAAACAAGAGCAGAAGCGGCTTATCGGCTTTCGATCGCACGCACCGCGCTCCTAAAACGTATCGCTTTATTCGATTGCCGCCGTTCGTGTCTCATTGTTCCCTCGCTTTCCGCCTTTCCAGCCTGCCCGCTCTCGGCGAGCAGCGGGTCCGAGAGGAGGCGGTTTTTATCGGCGATCGACGTGGTCTCCTCGCGAGGACAGACGCCGAACCGCCGCGGCTGTCCCCGATTTCACGTTACGCAGAAAGTTTGTTCGTTGGTTCGGCGCGCGCGTACGCGAGGGCCTGCGACGACGTCTCGCTTCCTGCCGGGTGCAGCTGCCGTGAAATCGCGGATCACGGCCGCGGTGTGAAATCGCCGCTGTCCCCTTCAGCCTGCTCTCGTTTCCAAAGCATTTCAGCCGGCCCGATCCGCCATCCACGTGCCCGCTTTTTACGCCTGCGCCCGTTTCTTTTCCTCTCGCGATCCTCTCGCGTCATCGCGTCGGTACCGCGTCGCGATCTCCGCCGATTCCGTCGCGATCGGACTCCGCTTTCGATCCAGCGGAGGAAAAACTCCCGCTCGAATTTGTTCCCTCGTTAACGAGTCGCCGACGAATCGCGCGTGTCGCTTGCAAACTGGCTCCGATAGATAAACACAGAGGACGAAGTATTTACTTCTCCACAGACAATCGAATTATTCATCGCTGTGTTCATTTTCTTAGCCACTGTTTTCTACCTTACGCGCGCTTCCTCCTATCTATTATTCCGCGGAAGCGTGTTCCCGCGACAACTTTTTACCCTTTCCTCCTCGTACTTTGTTTCCCGCCACTTTCCCATTCTTCTAATACGCTGTTTAAACTTTCGACGACTAATTATAGCGATAATACCGAGTCGGTATCGTTGAAACTGTCAGCCCGCTCGGGTATTCTAGCATTTGCTTTGCATCGAACTGCGTTCCTTCTTCCCGGCAAAGATCACGCTTCGACGTATAGTCGGAAAAGTCGGGAAAGTCGGGAAAGTCGGTCGGCGGAGGGAAAGGGGAGTGACGATAAGAGAATGGGTCCGAGGGAGATTTATTCGCGGTAAACGCGTGCCTGTAAACGGCGGCGCATCGAGCGGGCAATCGCGTCTGCTTTTTGCCCGCGATCCAGGCAATCTGCCCGAGTATAAACGCACGCGGGGACCACGTACGTCGAGGAATGCGAAGCAAGCAGTGCAAAAGGGCGGTACATCTGCGCGGAGCGGCGAAAAGACGGGCGCGTGTATTTAGCGGTGTGCAGGTTGGTCGTGCACCGGGTTAAAAGGAGGGTGCATATCGGGAGATAGGATCGGACGCGGTAGCCGAGTACGACCGGCTGGCCGAGATAACCATCGAGCCAAACCAACCTGGCCAACCCCTTTCGGCTGACTTTTCAGCCACCTTGCAACGATTCGGGTATCGCCGCTGATCTATCTCTCCCTCGCATTTCGGCCCACTTTATATCGTGTACACACATGCGAACGGGCCCCGGCGATATATCGCCATCTGTGGCTCATTAGCTTAAGCGGTACAAACCGAGTAGCGTGGTCTCTCGCCTCGCTCCGTTGCGCCTTGCTCCGCTCCACTCCGCTCCACTCCGCTCCGCCTCGCCTTGCCTATCACCGCTTAACGGCCATTATACGGATTATTACCTTACTTCTCGAGTGGAAAACCGCCAACTGACGCAGTCCTCAGCCCAGAAACCGACCGCCACCTTTCTTACGCTCTTCCGGCATCTATTTAGTCGCTCGCTACCTTCCGTCTATTCGACCAACTATCCGAACCTCTCGGCCAATCCTCGCGTCTCTTATAGACACGGCGTCCGTTTAATCCTCCTTTCTTTCGAATTCCCCGGCTGATCGGTCGAAGGACAGTGGTCTCGAACAATTACACGAGCATCTGCGAGTTTCAAGTCGCACCGGTGTTTGCCGGACGGATTAGCGTCGGATAATAAGGCGCTGACGCAAACGGTGACTGCGACCTGCACGCGAAGGGAATGACAAAAATTCCGACGTTCTAATAGCAATGCCAGCGTATACCAGATGCGTCGTTCCGCGAATCCTATTACCGATGCGCGCGCATCTTAATCAGTCGCGGAATGTCGCGACACGCGGCACGCGGTTTCCTCCACTCGCGACCATGTGACTCGGATTAACGCTCCTATGTTTTGATCATCCCTCGAATTTCGCTGGCCCGTGTGTTCGTTTACGCGCAGAGGAAACGTTCGAAGGTTACGCGACCGCGTTCGACGTTTCTCGAGTAAACGTTTCGTCGACGAACTCGCCGGACTCTCTCGCGTAAACATTGCGACGTCGAACTCGCCGGCGACAGGACACGAGTCCGGCGACCGGCGTTCAAATTACTCGCTGCGTCTACCGAATCTGCAGAATAAGCTGGTTATTTCTTTTCATCTATCGTATCTTTTAATGTAAGCAGGATAAAAACCATAGTCGAGTTGCGTTTTCTCGTGTAATGGTATGTACGTGGTATATAATAGATGTATCGTCCCCTAGATGGCAGTGCGTCCCGCGACCCAGCGAATCTGCTCGGAAAAGAACGCGGCGTGATCGCCGCGGTGATTTCTTCGATATCGATAGAAATAGCGAGCGAGAGCCGAAAATAGGATGGACTCGGAGGAGCTGGAGGACGAAGGAGCCGCATGGCCGCCACCCACGCTGGCAGGAACACGAACGAACAGGTAGGTAATACACGGTGTACGGTGGCACGACAATGGTCGCGTCGTTGTCACAATGAGAAGAAGGGAACCGGTATTGAAAGGCAAATGAGAGGCAGCGCTGCTCTTCCTCGCCTTTTAGCTCATCTCCTTTCTGTCGCGCACCCACATCCGCTGCCTTTCAAGTAGCACCCCAAAACACACCTTACGCAAATTAATGTCGCATGCTAACAGGGCCCCGGCTCGAATGACCGGGACACAAGCAAGTGCCTAAGGACAGCCGGCTCGTCATCGTCTTTAATAATGATTCATCGCCATACGGCGCGACTAATTGTTTACCGGTCGTTCACAAGCAGCCTCTTCACCGTGAACGTTTTCTTCTGTCGCCGATACAGCCACGCATGCATATGTATTCTCACGTGGCTTTCTCTTTTGTTTTCTTTCCGTCCCGCTGCTATTTCACCGCTCGTCCTCTTCTTCGATTCGATTCCCCGGTTTCCTGTTTGCTTTCCTCCTCTTCGCCGTCCGTCCCCTTATTTCCTGGCCTCTCTGTGTCGCCCGAATCGAGACGTTTCCATTTCTTCGAAACGCTCCTCGCGCTTTCACGGTTTAGCTCTCGTTGTACTCGCGTCGATTAACCTTCGATCCGTGACAATTATTTGTCGTTGGTATTACAGCGATTCTCTGTATTAGTCGAATATTAATCGAATTACCGGAAGGAGATGGAGTGCAGAGCAACTGCATTGCCAGCAGCGCGGTATTGCCTCGCCATCTGTCGTTAGCTGGCAGAGTTACACTCGTCGAGTTTACTCGAACGTTCCGTATCGATATTAACGTATCGATGCGTTTAATTACACGTAACGCGAAATAAATACTACGCGTGATCTAGTTTTCTCTATCGTGTCCGACTTTATTTCAACTTTTTCTCGTACAGGATTCTACGCGTTTTCCGTACCTTCGCTTGGCAGAGTTTATCCGCGGTAGTTAGCTAAATTGGCAGAAGATCGCGTTCTTATCGGCAGCGGGAAGTCGTTCTCCGTCGGAACGATGTTATTGGCAAGCCATTAACGATCGATCGCGCGACTGTTTGGAAATACATCGTAGGACCGCGGACGCCGGAACAAAGGCGTCGGAATGAAGACGAATGTAACGTTAGCATGCACGAAGAAACGTGTAAAACGGCTGGAAAGGAGAACCCGGGTGCGGAGTTACATCTAGATAACTTTTATTAACCAATATAATCGTATATCGTTACAAATGACGGCGGCACGACGCGGTGCCGCCCCAACGGATTACAATGAAACGGCGTGTTAACGTTATACAATCAAAATGGGAATCGACGAATGAGCGAATTTACGAATGCTTACGGTCGTATCGTCGCTACTCGACTTCGAAGAAACTGCATACACGACAACATGTAATTTGTAGAAGTTTTATCCTTGTGTGTTGCGTGTCGGAACGTTACTCTAATCCCATTGTTTGCGTGAAATCCTCCGTTCGCCAGCTCCTCGATTATTCTATCTGACAGAGTGGTGAGTATGTCGGTTGTGCGCGCGTATTGTGTACGTGTACAAACTGTAATTATGCTCGAAGACATCGAAAACTCACTACGTAATGTTAAATGACGACGCGTCGCGGATTTGCCAGCGGGTTCGCGCCCTCGCGGCGCTTTCCTCTTCATCGTCACGGCAAATAATTGCCCTCTAATTCTCCGGCAATTCGCTTGGTAATTCGCTTGGTAATTCGCTTGGTAATTCGCTTAGGTAATTCGCATGGTAATTCGCTGGGTGATCCGGTTGGTAATTTCGCCGCTCGCCCGATNGCCGCCATTACGGCGGTGGAATCGAGGGTTCGCGTGTCCGCCGCGAGTTCCGCCGGTTTCCGGCAAATCCGCCACTCGTTGGTTAGGCTTACGGCTACTATCGAGATACTGATGTACATACACAAGAACCATGATCCTCCTGTTCTCTACAACACGGCCAGAGTATACAAAGACGTTGTTTGCCGAATAAAAACGTGTCGCACGCGCACCGTTGCCTCAGTCACTCGCGCAAACGCACTCCTCACGCACTCGGACACGCACTCTCGATAAACGTTGCAAGGGTTTTGACTTTCGTGCATTTTCCTGCTGCGGTACACCACCTCGATCCACCTGGCTATCGGTTATCCCGATTATCCATCCATCGTCCATCGTTATTGCAGTTTATGTGTAACGAGAAAAGTATTCGCACACCGTGTAAATTACGAGAAAGTTCATTATTTTGAGGGAGCAAAACGGTCCCTCGGAGTTCTAGGAATTATCTTTTAGAAGTTATATATTTTCCGTATAAAAAGTTCCGTTTTATCCTCTACCGTTATAAAATTGAAAATTCAGTTCGTTTGCTTATAGTATAGGTGTTGAATCCGTGGCCCGATGTTACGCGTGAAATGTCGAATGGATGTATGAAGCAACGTCAAACTGATTCCACGTTGCTGTCTTTGTAACGGGAACCTCGCGAATCGATAAAGTTGAAATTATTCGAATACGTTAACTGTATACTGCGTTAGGTGTGTATATGTAGCGTGGTCCAAAAAGCTCGTCTGCTTTCACCGTAGCCCAGGGTAGATAAAAACTCGGACACCCGTGGCTTAGAGCGGTATCAAAAAGATGGTCGCGTGTAAAAATTTTGTGCGAAATGTGAAACGATCCGTCTCGGAATTTCCTCGTAACACGGCGTGCCGATACTCTTCTTACCCAGATTTTCGGAAGAATTATCGCGTTAATAAAAAGGTTCTCTTTGTCTACCCGTTGAATAAGCCGGTCGATCGAGGTCTTACCGCGTGTGTTTGCTGGTTTTTCGTTTTTTGCTGGAAAATCGCCAGGCTATTGTTTCGTCCCGTTGGTTCCCTGCTCGTGAACGGCCTACTCTTCGTGTTCGCCATCATCTCCTTCCTTTCCCGTCTGTGTTACCGTTTCTCCTCGGCTATGGTTGGTCCTGTGTGGCAGTGCCTCGTTAACTAAGGTTCCCGTTTCAACGTCGCGGTGATTTCTTCACGTCCCCGTGGACTCGCGACCCCTTTTCTTCCTTTCGATCCTCTAGTTGCCGATTCCCGCGCAGAGCGTCTTTGGCGAAAGGCTTCGGGACTTGAGCGGAGAAAAGATCTCTTCTCCGTTCTCGGATCGTGGAAATTCGGCTCGTGGTCGCGGTTGAAACGAGGGAGTCGAGGGCAAGGGGGTGCGAATCGGTGGTGGATCGAGGCTGATCGGAAAGGCGGATCAGCCGCGGGATCGGGAATCGGTCGACGAGGAAATCGATGAGGAAATCGACGAGGAAACCAACGAGCGTTCCCGTTCGAACTTTGAGGGAGAGGTTTGATGAGGTTCTTTGAATCACAATTTTCATGGGAAACAGACGCGGCACCCCCTCTCTATCGAAAGCGCCTCGAGAAGTGAAGAACTCGCAACGCAATTTCTCTTTCGTTTCACAGACACTCTCCTCCAGCGATAATCGGTTATCGCGTAATCGTTATTTATATTATAATTCGCACGCGGCACTCTGTTTGCACATCGAAGTCAATAAAAGATCTCCATAATCGTATTTATATTTATATATATATATATATCTATCTATATATATATAATATACTTTTTAATTTTTTTTTTATATTTATATCGTATTACCTTTTTAATAATGTCGTCTCGGATTACAATTATGTATAATTAATCTTTATGTATAATTAGTGTCACAACTTCGTCCCTCACGTTTCCACTTATCCCCACACCCCTCTCTCTTTCTCACTCGCTTTCTCTCTCTCTCTCTCGCGCGCTCTCTCTTTCTTTCTCTCAATCTCTCTGTTTGTTTCTCTTTCACCTACACATACGTCTAAGAATTAAAATATTTAGACTCGAATAACTAGGTACGTACTTTGACCAGGGAGACTTCCGGTTTGGGGAGGAGGGGTTGGATTCTTTCCTTCTTTCATCTCGGTTTCACGGGATCCGTGGAGGGATTCTCAATGTATAACGACTATGTAAACACGTGTGTTCTCTCTGCTTGCTCGACCATTGCTTTACGATACATATCCATAGCGAATCGAACGCGAGAGGTCCACCTATCTCTCTCCCTCTCTCCCTCCCTCTGTCTCGAGCTCTCGAGATAGCTTCGAGAACGCTAATCGACGATGGTAATTAATGGTAACCTCCCTTCGTCAGTGGTATGCGTGGCTGTCTGCGTGTGTGTACGTGTGTGCGCGTGTGTGTGTATCCGCGTGTAGGATTCACTACCAGTATGTGTACCATGCTACAATTTCGTCGTCGTATAATCTTCTCTTACACGTCCATCTTAAAACGTCGGCTACGATACTTCGTTACTCTTAATCTCTTAATCTCGCGATAAAATCTACAATCCGTGGTTCGTCATCAGCCCGGCCGCGTTTCCCGCGGGACGGGGAACGAAAGAAAAAAAAAAAAAAAA
>NIJG01000021.1:1817474-1844789 GCA_002201625.1 Euglossa dilemma | reverse complement strand
AAAGTGGAAATACTCTCTACTCTTTATACACGATTCCTCCTCTGCTTATTCTTCGCCATCGTCGTCGCCTTCCTCGTCCATTCTCTTCCATTTATACACGAACGTCGTTCGTTCGCGACTCGAGTACATCGATATCGTGGGAACGCTTTGTACGGAGCGTGAACGTCGAAAGGGCGCGTGTGTACGCGCGCGCGCGCGCGCGTGTGTGTGTGTGTGTGTATGTGTGTGTCGATAAAAGATTCTAAAAGTTAGAAAGAATTTTGTACTTTGCAGCACGCAACGAGAAAGAACGTCGGAATTGTTTTGGCGCGTCTTCTCCGTCCGGTTGTTGTTTGATTTGCTCTCGTTTGCCGATCGATCGACAAACGAGCGGACAAGCGTGGTCCTTTGCCGAGGGAACGGCGAGTCCTTGTCGCTCGCGTGAACAAAAGATTATCGTTCGCGAGACCAAAAAGCGTCGTGTCATCTTGCTTGAACGCCGCGCAACGGAATTACCCTGTTCCTGCATCGAGCCTCTTCTCCCCCCGTTTTCCCGCCGTTTTCTCGCACCCTCTCTCTCGTCACCCTCTTCCGCTTTCCTCGCGAGAAAGAGATCGCACGGGCTGTCAATTCGCCTATCGACTATATCGGGCCATGCTAACGGAGAGTGTGTCTGTGTACTCGATCAGCTAATATATGAGGTGAACTTCCTCGGAAGGATCGTTCGCCCTTCGCGAACCCCCTCGGTTTCTTCTCGCCGCGAGAAACGAATCCGCGAGATTCGAGCCTGAGCGAATCGCCGAAGAGCGAAGCGAACTCTCGAATGCTCTCGATGCACGATGGGGCGAAGGTACATATATAATATATAAAAGTAGAAAATTTGACGGCAGTATATAGAGATCGTAAAAGGTGCGAAACGCGGTGAAAGGAAATGGGCCCTATTTCGTGAAATGGCATTGCACGTAACTCGGTGCTGGTTCTTTTTTTTTTTTTTCTTTTGTCCCTATAGCTCGTTTTCGTTTTTTTGTGCTTTACGTCGTGGCGAATGCGATCGTTTGACTGTCTGCTCTCTCTCTCTGTGTCCCCAATTCGAAATTTCGTCAACTCGGCGATTATCGATCAACCTGTTTCCTCCTGATCCGTGCTCTCTCGTCTGGCTTATACCGATCAAGGAAACAACGTCCAAGCCGTTTGCTTTATGCTAAGAGAACCGAGGATAAAATACATAACGCGCGTAAAAAAATAAAACGACGCTTCGCGATCCTCTGCAGGGACTTTGCACGCGAAGTTCCGACCTCGAGGACGCAGCATCCACACCTGCGCCCTCCACTTTCACCCCTCCCCGACATTCTCGAATCGTCGATCGAGAGTTCCCCGTTCTTTCCTCGATGAGGACCGTAAAAGCAACCTCTTCGTTGTCGCCCCTATTCCGCGCTTCATCCTCGACCGTTCTTGCCGAGAACGGCCAGAAGGAGGCCGCAAGCTGCCTCGGTTTCTCCACCGATCCACCAACGCCCCGGGATATGTCCAATTATCGTCGGCCAGCTTCTCCGAGTCTCTCTCTCTCTCCCTTACCTGCTGTTCCGTCTCTTCCGTTTCTTCCGTTTCTTCCGTCCGAGTGCTCGGATCCACGCGAATCGGATCGACTCGAAGAGATCGGCCGAAGCGTCGAGCTCGATCGCGCAGCCGGGAATGGAATGTTCGAGTGGTCGAAAGGCAGCCTGGACCCCGTGGTTCACCGTTCCTCGATCTATCCCTCGATTCTGTCCGCGAACGACGATCACTCCGGGCCATTGATCCCAAAGAGCGGTCTCTTCGTCTAGTCGAGACGCGCCTTGTAGCTGGTCTTCCATATCTCCGCGAACGTGACCGCGCTGTGGAACCTGTGGAAGATGCAGAGCGGCAGGGTGACCCTCTGCACGATGGCCCAGGCGAGGAACCCGTAGAAATCCAGCTGCACCGGGTTCGCCATCACCTTCTGCGACTCGAACGTGTAGATCACCCACATGGTCAGGTTGCAGATCAGCAGGAAGGTGACCACCTGTCGGCCGGGCTTGCTACGGTCGTGCTCGGGCAGGTGGACCCGTCTGCGGGACACGTCCGCTATGAACAGCATCTGAAGGATCACCTGTGCCACCGAGAGCAGCCCGGTCAGCATCACCAGCAGGTTCGGCTCGTGCGTGAACGCCGCCAGCGAGCCAGCGATCACGCTGAACACCGAGTAGACGTACAGCCCGAACCCGGACACGCGCAGCAGGATGTCGTTCAGCACGCTCTGCTCCTCGGCCTTGAATTTCAAGCTCTGCACCCGTATGAAGCCCACGATTATCGCCACGATCGAGAGTACCATCAGCACGCAATGGGACACGCCTGCGAGGTAAATGGCCACGAGGCCGAAGTCCGGGTGATGGATCAGCACGAAGAACAGGATCAGGCAGATCAGCGAGCCGACCAGTAGCAACAGGCCGAAGAACAATCCTTTGCTCGCCCCCACGCAGTCCACCCTCGTGTGACCTGTTTTTCACGTTTACACGCGCTTTCAGTTTCGACTGGTCGACATTTCTCGCGGAAAGGGAAGAGAAGGTTACCTGCGTGAGCCAACGCGACGGCTCTTCGGGAGAGCATAGCCTCGAGGCGGCGCTCGAGGTCGGCTTCCACCTGGTGAGGCCAACGAGGATGTCGTCCGATGTGCTTCCACATCACGTAGATGACAGCGGCGCTGATCAGGCTGTACTCGATGATGAACGGGAACAGGTACGGTTCCGCGTCTTGCACTATGGTCCCCATGATGTTCACTCGGCCGCAAGAATTCGACGCCATCTCCTCGTCCGTCAACGCTTCCGCGTACGCTCCGTAATTCGGGCTCCAATACTCGCTGCTGTTGGTCTGATTGCTCGGGTTAAAGAATTGGTGTATCTGTAAGAAATTGGTCGGTCAGAAGAATGATCGAGCGGGCTCGTTGCGACGAAAGCGGTTACCTCCTCTTTGGTGTCAGCCTGAGGCGCGTCGATGAGGTCCATGAAGAAGGAGGAGAAAGTGGTGGAGGAGGTGGTAGGGGCAGTGGTGGTGGTGGTCCTTTCGTCGGCAGTGCCGTTCGACGTGAGCGTGGTGAGGAAGGTGGACAGAGTGTTGGCAGTGGTGGTAGTCAAACTTGGCTGAGGGGCCGAGGTGGAAGTAGTGGTGGTCGGTGGGTTCCAGCCGGAAGTAGTGGCGGAGGCCGGCGTGGTGACAGCCTTGGCGAGCGCGTTCGCGGTGGTTTTCATCACCCGGCCCAGCGAGGCCGCCACCGTGGCGACCGACGAGAAAACGGTCGACGACCTCGTGGCAGTTAACGGCGCCTCTCGCAACAGGGCCACGTCCCGGGGCGCTGTTCCCAATATGGCTCCGGCGTTTCGCATCGAGTGCTGCTTGATGCTCTCTAAACACGTTCATTTACCGCATTAGCCATGTTTCCGCGAACGCGGCTTCCTCTCCGAGAAACAATTTACCGAGAATGCCTGCTTCGAACTGGCCCATTTTCTGATGGTGCTTCGTGATCTCCTTGATGCTCTCCAACACCAGGGTACGGATCCAGACGCAGAGGTTGGTGGCCATCACGTGCATCAGCCCGAAACGCGCGATCACTTTGAAGCGATGAATGTTCAGCTACGGGAAACGAATAATGAGTCTTCGGCTCGAAACTCGTCTATTCTATGGAGATTACCTACCCTCGAGTTCATGAAGATAAAGTACATCTGCATGAAGGTGAAAATCATCTGAAGAACCGGATTCACTCCTTGAAGGATCTGATAGCAGGGCGACGTAGGCGGCACCTCGAAGAAGGTGCCGAACTCCAAACCGTTGTAGACCATCGTTCCCAATCCGAAAGCTAACGACGAAGCAAAGTTGGTATTTCGAGCGAAGGTTAGTTGGGATTTAAAGTCAACCGGTCTCACCGATAGTTCCAATCCTGAGGAAGAAGCTTCCGTGGCTCTGGTCGTTCTGCGAAGTCTTCCGCTTGCGTAGAGCCCGAGTGGCCACCCCAGCCTCCACGTCCACGGCATCCTAAATCAATTTTTCCCTTCTCCGATCATCCGTATTCGCTGTGTTCGAATCGGCCTCGGGATTGCCGGCGACCGAAAAGGACAGCTGACTCTAACGAGGATGAAACTTGCCGAGTTTCAATTTAGGAGTGGGTTCACGCGATAATGAATGGGTGAACCGTAGCACGTGCCTTTCTGGCAGATGCTCGAGGAAGACGGGTAACCCACTTGCGGCAGCATCGAGAGCGTCTCTTTTAAAATCGCGCCATCGGCTCGATACCGCGTTTCCGCTGTAACCGCGAAGGCTACTCGAGCCAACGGAATCGGCCACGGTCCGTGACTCATTCCGGTGCCTCTACCCGCTATTTCCAACGCTCTAACCCCCGACACGAGCCTATATCCCATCGATTCTTCCGAAACCTAACACGCTAAGGCCGTAACCGAAAGGCGGAGATGCTGGTAACCTGACCTGATACTCTTTCTTGGTTTTCGCCGACTTCTGCTCCTTGTCCTTCTTGTCCTTCTTCTTGTTCTTCTCCTTGGGCTCCTTGGGTGGTTTCGGCGGCCTCGGAGGCGGCGGCGGCGTGTCGCTACCCCTCGAGCAGCAGGCGCTCTCTTGGAGCAGGAAGCAGAACACGTACAGCAGGAACAGGATGCTAACGCCGTAGAGGTACGTGAAGAATCCCTCGTAGTAGTAGAGGGGCAGCTTGTGCGTGACCACCTCGCTTATCACGTAAGCGATGCACACCACCACCAGCAGCTTCGCGTAGATGAAGCTCATGATAATGAACAGCGACGTCCTGCAAGGCAGAAAAAGAAATCGGGAACTCGCGTGTGCTCCTCGGGCAAGGAAGAATCACGGGCCACGTCGAGATCGTTGCCAACGATCGAGACTGTTACTCTCTTCAGCCTCACCGTTTCTTACGGACTATTTGCACCCTACTCTCGTGTCTCGCAGCACCCCCGAGTCTGTTCACGTTGTTGTTCTCCATGCACGGCACAATTTCCACTTCCATCGCGAGTTTCCTGTCCACTTTCTAAGCGTCTCTGCCGATTCTACCTCATCGGTGTCCCGCGTGTTATTTACACTCGCGCGTCTGGCCACGTTGATCACGGCTTATTCGCCGGGTCGGACTGCCGCGTCGAGGACCACGGCCGATTCACTGGCATGCTATTTTCGCTCTCGAACAGGCAGTTTAACCAACGCCAGCCACCGAACTCCTCGATCTTTCTCGCGGCCTCCTCCAGTCCTCTCCTCCTGTCTTCTCTTCTCCGCTTGCCGCTAATTTTAATTGTCCGCCAGCCGGGATCACTGGTCCATCCTCGAACGATCGGTCGGACCCGAGGAAACGCAGCGAGCTCGGCTGCAACCTACGGCTCTCGCGCTTCTGCACCGCGTACCTCCGCCGCGGCGCGTTCTTTTCTCGTTAAAGGTTAGGTCGTCGCGAGATCGATAATTTGCGTACGCGAGGCGGAGAGTGTGCGTCGTTGCCCGATCTCGCCGGGAAATTAATCGCGCGATGACGGATTGCGTTTGCACGATGATCGCCGGGTGGACGCGAGCGTAAACGATGGCGAATAACGACGAGAACGAGGCGAAACGGTATCGCGAAATCGGCGGAGCGTCTGCCGGCGCGATTGCACCGCGTCGCGACGTCTGCACGGGAATATCAGGGGCTCAGCGGCGTATGGTGCATCTTCGCGAAGGAGGGCTTAACCACCCTTTGTCACGCTGGCATTTCAGGGGTTGGGGCGCAGACTTTATTGTGTTCCGCACGAGCCTGTACACTCGTGTCAGGCATTTTTTTTTTTTTTCCTCTCTCTCCTTTGCTCTTCGATGATTATCGCCGAGCGGATAAAGGACGGTGATATTTAGCGAGGCACATCCAGCCTCCGTTTTATTTTTTACCCGACTCGTAACCCGATGATATTTCCGCCATCGACCACGCTCCGGCTACCCACGCGATTTTTCCGTCGCGATTACCTCTCCGCTTCGCGCGTTACGTAACCGATGAATCTCTCGCGTTTTTCACGGTTAAACGAGCGGCGAGTTCGCATCGACAACCAGACTCCTCGATGCCTCCTACTTTCCGAGTTTTTAATAACACGTTTTCGCCATTTCCTTTCCCCGAATTCGCCTCGATTCACGATCGATGGTCGACTTTCGACGCACTCGGATTACCCCGATTTCGTTTTATCTCGCCTCTGGAAAATCGGCAAGCTAGACGAGGGTGGTTCTGATCGCGTAGCTGTAAATTTTCGCGCAGAAGCGAGCGAGGGAACTCGGTTGTTTCTTATTCCAGGGTGGAGTGGTTGGTAGCTCGCTGCGAGAAAGCGGCGACACACGCGAGGCGAAAATAGTTTCATCGTTCTGCCATAAACCGCGCGTCTACTCGCAAGTTTTCCCCGCTTTTAACGTCGCCGGGAATTATCGCGAAAATTCCGGCAACTTTTCACGCGGAACGCGCGTTCCCCGCCCTGCGGGCGAGGGGGGCTGCCCCGAGGGATGAAAGTTTCCCGAAGTTTTCGCGGCGATAGGAGACAGAAAGGAGCCAAGAGAGAGAGAGAGAGAGAGAGAGAGAGGAGAGAGGCGACGTATCCCGCGGTATGGCCTTTTTTCCACTCGCGGAGAAGAAAAGCGACGAGAAGTGGAAACAGCGGCGGATAGGAGAGACTCGGAGCGGAGGAGGCTGTGGCACACGGTCGATATTTCGAAGTACCTACTTTCAGCCGCTGGTCTTTCTCTCTGTGCCTCACCCTCTCGACTCACCCTCGCCTCATCTGTGTCCTCTCCACGAATTTCGCTCTCCCCTTCGCGTTCAATCACGCTCGTATTCTTTTCCACCAGCCGTTTATGCATCGTTCTCTCGCCTCTCCTCTCCTCTGCTCGGACCCGTTGCCGTTTCGCCTTCCGTTCCACCAGATACGACCCATCTCGCCCCCTCTCGCCCCCTCTCACATCCCCTTTCATCCCCCGTCCGTCTCGCTTTCCGAAAGGTACCTCAATTTCGATCCTATTTTAACCGCGGACCATTTTAGCCCGCGTTTCGTACCGTCGTTGATTTACGGCTACGTTTTCGCGTTATTTTCGGCCGCGCGAGGATTGTTTTGCGAGCGTTTCGCGATGCTCGTGTTGCCGGGACCGGAGGTATGTGCAGTCACGTTCACGGGGCCGGTAATACTGCCCTGTCTCAGCGTCTAGACCGGCGGAGCTTCGCTTTCAGCCCGTGTTAATGCAATTGCGACTGCGACTGTGTAATTCGAGAAGGTATTGCTCGGCCGTGCTCCGCGTATACATCGTCGTATCACTGTCATGCTTTGCCACTCGATCGATATTAATAAATTACGAATCTCGACGAAACTAGTTCGCGCATCGTCGATCGCTCGATCGATGCTTCTTTCATTCTCTCTTCTTTTCTTTTTCTCTCTTTTCTCGTTTTTCTCCCCGTTTGTTTATTTGTTTGTTTGCCTCACCGAGAGAGCGTACTACACGGTCGACGCGAGGATCCGGGCCGAATAGAGACCGGTCCTCCTCTTTTCACGATTCCCTGCCGACGAGAGGAGGACGTTGCGCTGCTCCCTCGACTCCCGTTTCACGCTCGACGCGCGTTCATCAATTTGCATGAAAAAAAGGTGTCGTCGCGTTCCAGGGTTAATGCTCGACGGGCTGCCTCTCCAGCCGTGGCCTGAGCTCGATATATCGAAGATAAACCGCACCACACGCATACCGTCCCTCCTCGAAATACGTTCGCGCTCCACTTCCTCGATTCTTTCTCGAGAATGATTTCCATTCGTTCGTGGCCGCAACCTCGGTCGGTTAGTCGCTTCTTTCAGCCTGGGGTAGTAGGCGGTGTACGTGCGCGAGTGCATAACTCGGGGCCGCGTATAATGCACGCTAGACGCAAGACGCTTCATAGCGCGACAGCTAACGAAGTGCGTCGTAAATAGACACGCAGACGAAAGCTTCCACCTCTTGCCGCCATTTCGAGCCGAACGCACAGAGTGTCCCGTAATGAATGGCACGGCCGAGGAAGCCGCGATCTCGCGCGAGAAAAATCCGCTCCGCCACCGATCCTATGGATATTTTCGCCGTTTCGTTGGTAAATTCGCGAGAGGAGAGAAAGAGAGAAAGACGCGGCTGGGTTTCTTTCTCCCGGCGATATTACGATTCATCGGGATTCGATGAATCGCGAGATTTGTTCCGCGATGAATGGCGAGGTCGAGATCTCGCGCGAGAGAAATCCACGGTGCACTCGTGGGATATTTTCTTAGGTACGCGGACAAAGACTCCTGGTTGCAAACGCGAGAGGATGGAAGCAGCGAGAGAGAAGGAAAGATTTACTTTTCCCCAAGTACAATTGACCGAGATTTAATAAACGCGCGGCGAAATTTATTCGGATATTTTTTCCACCGCGCAGAGAGAGAGAGAGAGAGAGAGAGAGAGAGAGAGAGAAGGACCGTTCCTCTGTTCCAGGGTAAACGTAGGATTTATCTCGGCGAGATATAATTAAGCGAGATTTAATTTATCCGACATGCGCGGCCCATCGCGACCACGTCGTTCGTTATACGAGCCACCTTATTCTTCTCTCGTTGCGCCCATTCAAGCGGCCGCACGTTCATTCGATCAGAGTCCTCGTCTCTTTTCTTTCCCCTCTAATCGTGGGCGTTTGAAAAGCGTCAACCCGTGGGATAAATGCGATCCGCTTGGTTGGAAGAAAGGCCTGGAATCGGTCGCCAATGGAAATCGTTACGCGCGTCTTCTTGGGCGTGCGAGACCGGAAGCCGCCTGCAGCTTCCAGCCTCGCTCCTTCGGCATCCGCGTTGCGACGCGTCTCTTCGAGCCGTGATTTCCGCGATGGACGCGCGTCCCGACGTCGATAGAGACCGTGTTCGGGCCCCGGTATTCGTCGAACGGCGTTATCGAAATTCCGGAACGAACGGACACGAGCCTCGGCGAGGTCGCTCTGTCGGGGCGAACTCGCTGCTGGAATTTTTCGGCAGAATCGTCGACCCAGTTACCCGCGGGTTTGTCGCTTTATTCCGGCAGTTTGTCTCGCTTCTCCGACTTTCCTACGTTTGTCCAACCGGGTAATTAAAGCGAGCGCGTAACAAAGAATCGAAACGCGGAATAAGCGAGGACTGCCGGAGTGGTTGAACCTGGTGCTCCTAAATAATTACCATTCGTTAGCGTGCAGATTACGGTAGTTCCGGTCAAGTGGATTCTTGACCTAGTCCCGTTCCTCCGGCGTAATTGCGCCGCGGAAAAGCATAACGTTCGGCTAATCCCTCGTTAAAACGCGCGGAAGACCGGTGTTCATGCTCCGGCCGGTTTTGCTAATGGCGCGGATTACGCGGCGTTTAAACGAAAAGCGGGTCGACCGAGAGAAGGACGCGTGAAAAAGAAAAGAAAATTGCGAAACACCAGGAGAAATCACGTTTCCGTTTCTCCGGGTCGTTGTTACGTATATGTATATATTTTGTTTTCTTTTTTTTGTTTTTTTTTTTTTTATGGTGATTTGTTTTCTACATCTACGGCCGGTCTTACTTTTTCGCTGGGGTCGAGCGCACGTTCTTCAGCTCCATCTCTTTGTTCGCCGCGTTGTTCTTCTCGGCGTTGTCCTGCGCGTTTGGCGACGATTTTTGCGGATTCAGACATCTGGTCACCGGAAGCGTCGCCGTGTTGTCCGCAGCGGCTGCCTCCACGTCCACGGTGGCGACCTTGCAATCACCACCACCCACCATCGCGGTTCTCTTCTCCCCTCGCAATGGACCCTAACGATCGGCAAAAGACACGACTGGATCTCACCGGGAAAATATCACGATTTCCTATCGAGATCCAAACGCGGGATTCCCACTCGGAGCGAGCCTCGATTACGCCACAGCCGCCATTTTGGCGAACACCTACGGCACCGTTTCCCGAAGTCTCTCACCGGGGGACAGCTGTGAAGAAGGGAAGGCCTGGGCCGTTTCAGCGCAGAGATTCCGCCACGCTCGTTCCCTCTGCCGAAGGCAACGAACGGCCAGAGGAATCGGACCGAGCCGAGCGAAGAGAGGTCGATCGGGGCGCGTCGCGATGCGCGTCGCGATGGAGAGTCGACTCGGAAGACGGGTTCGGAGGCACCATTTCCGAAAAGGAGGGCAGCAGGCGCCAGTCAAAAACTCTCTCTCCCTCTCTCTCTCTCTCTCTCTCTCTCTCTTTGGCTGAATTGTTGCTGTGTCTGTTTATTCGATTCCGCGGATCACGCCTGCGCGTACGCTCCTCGGACTCTTTACTGGGCAAAGATCGACCACCTCCTGCGCGTAACCTCGAAGGAGGATCGGATGAATGATAGCGTACGAGCTTCGGCGAGATTGCTACGGAGGAACATCGAGCCGTGGAGGCAGATGGCGAGCGTGTAGCGAAAGGCTCTCCTCCGAGGGAGATCCGGAGGTTTCCCTAGCCAGAAGAGAGATCGATTCTCGTCCTCCGGCGAGACCGGAGAGAAAGAAGCGTGGAGGCGAGGTTTCGGGGCTAGGAGTTTAGCCCCGTGAAGCGGCGCGTCGCGATCGCCGCGAGACAAAGGGAAGCTTCGGAGCTTTTCGATAAGGCGAGAAACAGAGAGAGAGAGAGAGAGAGAGAGATGGCGAGAGATGGCGAGAGAGAGATCGAGAGAGAGAGAGAGATGGGGGAGAGGGGGGAAGGAGCGCGGCAAAAGGGCGAAGAGAAGGGAGCGCGGTGGCGCGGTCGGAGTTGGGAAAGAAGGACGTCGGGAGGAACGAAGCTGGGCCACCCCAAAGGTTTTCCTCTCTCTATGATCCCGCGCACTTGGTCGAACGAGCTAATGGAAAATCCCGTGCACACGACCGAACCTGAGCCTGGGAGGATCGAGCACTCTCGCTCCGATGACTGATGACGAGCACGACGACAGGCGACGGCCGATGGGCGACAGGCGACGGGCGACGGGCGACGCGCGGCTACGATTACCAACCGAGTGCAATGCACACACCTCGACGAACGCCGACGAACGCCGACGTACCAACCGACGTACCAACCGACGGACCAACCGTCCGACCGACCAACTATATCCAGTCACCGAGTGCGCGACCAAGAAGGCTCACCTGCTCGAGAGGTGGTTGGCTGAAGGTTCTCGCGGTGACTGCACCCAGGGTTCGGCGGAAAAGGGTGTGAAGCGGAGAGACGGAGAAGGGATGGAGGATGGAAGGTCGGCGAGAGAAAGAGGAAGTTGATGCTGTCGGGAGAGGAGAGGGGACGAGGGCTAGGCAGACACGGAGAAAGGGGATACAGGCAGAGAGGGAGAGTAAGACGGAGATGCAACGAACGCGTAGGTCGCGCCGAGCGTAGCACGGAGCAGGAGAAAGCAAGAGAATGGAAGACGGGGGGTGAACGAATGGATAGGTAAATAAAGACGGAGAGAGAGAGAGAGAGAGAGGGATAGAGAGAGAGAGAGAGAGAGAGAGAGAGGAGAGGTAGAGACCGAAAGGGAGTCTACCTTAGGACAGAGGACGTAAACACGAGCGTCGAGGGTTAATCCGAGAGGAACGGGAGCAGAACGAGAGACGGACGGACGGACGGACAGCAGCCGAGCGAGATGGACTATGTTATCGGAGCACGATGAAATGGGGGTAGAATCACGATCGCCGCCCCCAGCATCCCGGAGACTGAGGCTGGCCGGGAGGTCTCTTCCCGGGCAGCGGCAGCTTCTTGCACAAGCGCACTGCGATCCGCGGCTTTCACTCTATACATCGCTCTTTTCGCCTCTCCCTTTCTCCCAACCGGCGCCCCTTTTTCTCTCCGATATCTCGCCTCTCCTTCTCGCCGTCTTTCCCCACGGTGTCTCCCGTCTTTTTCACCCCTTTCGCTGCCCCTCGCCCTCCTTCCGCGCCGCGCCGCGCCGCGACCCCTCTCTCTCCGCCCCTGGCTGTGGTCTCCTACGCCGAGGTCCAACGAGAATCCTCCACCATGATTCCTCTCGGCTGCCAAGCTACCTCGGCTGGGACTCCCTTTGTTCCCTCGGAATCTCGCGTCGCGTCATGAATTTTTTCTCCTCGTACTTTCCATGTCCCCGTTTTCCTTCCCGCTCGCTCTGTTTTCTTTCCAGACCTCCCGCGCCCCCGTCCCCCGTTTCCGCGCGAATACCGCGTAACCGCGAGCAACTCCATGGCTCTCCGCTTCTTTCTCTCCACCGCGCGATCCAGCGTCGATCGCGCCGCACGGGCGGCACCCCGTCGTTTCCTTCGATCCGCGCTTTCCTTTTCACCTTTTCCTCCAACGTCTCCGCTCCGCCCGTAAATCCCGGTCACTGGGTTTTCGGAGTACCGTCGCGAGCTTTTCCGCGCTTTCCCCTCCCCACTCCACCTCCGATCTCTCCGCTCCTTCCGCCGAGCACTCGCGCGACTTCTCGCCGGAAAAATCACCCCTTTCAACCCCCTTTTCACCCCCTTTTCACCGGCCGCGGTTCATTCAGCGCCGACCCCCGTCGATGATAAACGCTGAATAAATATTCAGGCAACGTCCTCCTTTCTCCATTTTTATCCCCGCGATATCTCGGGTTATTTAAATATCCTTTCACGTCTATTTCCAGCCTCCCGGACATGGTGGATGCTAAAGACGCGGCATCGATGCATTTACCAGCCGCCTTTGTACCAAGCCTTCTCCCGCTTCCAGCACAGTCGCCGTCTACGCTTAGCGGCAATCGCTGGAGCACCCTTTCCAGGTAAAAATCGTCCTGTATCCTCGACGGGGCCAGCCGCGTCTTTTGTCTACCGGCAATCTCCCTATCGCGAACGCGTGCGCTATCGCCGATTCCCCTCGAGGCCGTTTTCCCGATCAATTCCGCCCAAAACTCCGACCCTACGCGCCTTTCCTCGCGTCCCCGCGCGCCAATTCCTCCTTTCCCTTTCCATTCTTTTTCATCTATCGTTCGATCTATCATTCGTCTCTCGTCTTTCCGGATAAGAGTTTTCAATTTTAAACAGAGTGGTTCCTTTTAAGCGAGATTCTCCGCGAGTCTCATCCCCGAAGATTAAGACCGCGAGATCGCGCGTGTGTCTGTTAATTCGAAGAAAGCCGAGCCGTCTCTATTTTCGAAAGCGAGTCGGAAGCGTTCCGCGGAAGTCGGGAGCGTCTGGCGCGCACATTCGGCTGCGTTCCCACGGGAGGATCCGGAACGACGAGAGAGAGAGAGAGAGAGAGTGAGAGAGAGAGTAGGAGAGACCTGGATGGCTGCTGGAGAGGGAGTGATATGCTCTGTGGTTCTGCGACCCACTGACCCGCTCGATAACGCTAGCACCGAGGTCAGTAACCTTACCCTACCACAAAATTCTCCATCGCGCGACCCTTTCGTACCGACTTCACCGGAATCAACCCCTGATTACGATCGCGATCGGAGATTATCTTTCGCCCCGTCGAAGATTCCCGAGGCTTTGTGCCCGCCGATCGCTTCCCTTGTCCTCTCTCTGTGTATACACCAGGAATCCATTAGCCAACTCTTCTTCTTCACCCTTCCCCGCCCGTTCCCGTTCCCGACATCCTCCTCCTCCTCCTCCTCCTCCAGAGGAAAAACTCTCGCGAATCTACGCGAACCACCGTAGCTCGTAACCGCGACGAGAGACACCGGTGTTCGCCAATGGGAGCAGCCCCTGTCGAGCGAGCTAGCTGAGGGCTGTTTTCCCGATTTCAGGGGTCGACGACCGGTCGGACGATCGAGATACCTGGCAGGCATCCATCGAATCTACCAATCCCAGCCTCGGTTATCGTTTTCCCGCTTTTTACAACGGTTTTTTCTCTTCCTTCTCTCGGCCCGACAACGCGACGAGCAATCGGTATAGTAATCCGCGCGAATGGTCACGCGAGCAGTCGTTACCGTGTCACGCGATAGCGTTTTCTTTTTCCCGATGGTTTTTCCCGTATTTTCACGGTTCGGGGGACGAGGAGATGGCAACTAGGGGTGTAAGACCGCAGAAGATGGCCGGACGTGGAGCAACGCGCGGCCGATCGCGTTCCCAGCGATGATGATCCGAACCGGGTCACCGATACGGCGCAATACCGGTGTCCCTAGCATTTTTCTGCGTGTTGTAATATCGCGTTGCAAGGATTGCGACAGGCCAGACTCACGCACAGCGAGTATTGATTTCGAGTCTCGCTGGCAGTGCTGCCACGATTCCGCGTCTCTAGAACTAAACCCTGGATGAGAGCTTGGGCAAAGATCAGTAAAATCGCGTCCTCTCTCCGTATTCTCCTTTTTCCCTGCTTTTCCTCTCGCTGCCGCGGTCTCTTCGGCCAATCTCGCATTAACCGACGCTCTTAACCGTACCAAATGCTCCTCTTCGATCGTTAAAACGACGAAACTTCGAGTAATTTGCCAGTTTTATACGTTTGTATCTGTCCGAAGTGATTTTTGTGTTTGTACTTCGCTATTGGAACTGTCCGATCGGATAGAAATTCGTTGCTTTGCGAATTTTGGAAATGGAACCATCGTTATCTCGGGTAATTTGCCGTTTATATCTACTTGTGATAACTCGGTGGTTTAGAATGTTCATTTCTATTCGTCTCGATCCTTCTGTTTAACTCGAGTAACCGATCGAGCATCGACTCTCCGAATAATTTCTTATTTACATATAGAAACGTGGTTGCTCGAATCGGTGTTACGCAACGGAATAAAAATTCCTGAAATTTTTCCAGTTATCCGCCAGTCCTTTTTCCTCTCGGAGCTGCGCGATCCTTTTAAAGAAATTCGAGCAAGTTCGTCCGGTTTTTTGCCCCGGATCGGTGCACCTCGAGGTCGTCGACGCAGCTTACCTTCTTCGGATGCACCTTGCATCGCCGGAGGGTTTCAAACATGGCGTTCCTCTTTAACCGTGCATATTAACGAGAGTAAATCTCCATGCAGAGGAGGTTCACCCCGCGCGTAACGCGCTCCTCTACAGGCGCAACATCTTCGTCGCACGAACACGTGCTGTCCAAAGTCGACGCCTTGCGTCTAGCTCCGCGATTCGAGTCTCGACGTCGGGTGTCGTAATCAACGGCAAAGTCGGTCACGCGTCGAGTCATTTCGAGAATAACGCGCAACAAAGGCGGAAAATTAACCACGAGTCTGACTCGTGTCGTCCGAGTTAGACGGCATCTGCGAATTTCACGCCTCTCACCCGTGATACTCGTCTTTGACACGATTTCGTACCAGTCTCGACGAGGTGTCAATCCTTTCGCCTACGACGTCTCGCGAGACTCGCGACGAGGACGTAACCGAGACGTAAACAAGCGAGTCAGACTCGGATTCGTAATATATTTCCGTCGATGTCCTTCTACCCGAGTCGCGCGTCGGTCTCGGTCGCGTTCGGACGAAACGACACGTAGCGTGACCGAGCGTGGCGTCGATGATCGAATCGCAGGGTCAAGGGGTCATTCGCGCGATCGCTCGCCGGCAGAGCGCGCCTCGACTTCCGATTCGGGGCCGGCCGAATCGCACTTTCGAGCTTGTTTACCGCGATCTCTCGGGTCTGTGCCCCGTCACCGTTTCTGGCACGATCTTTCCCGAAATAAACGATTCCGGCAGACGTCCACGAACCCCGCGGAACTCCGTTCGTCGATGCCTGCCGCGCGCGTTACGCGAGGCGGTCGTAAAGCGCGGAAACGCGCCGACAGGCGTTATTTTCGGCCGAGCAAAGGGCGTACCGGGATCGGTTTCGCGATAGCGGAAGCGTCGGGAAGCCGACGTGCCTGCACGTGGCCGATAATCGCGCGCGAACCGCGCGCGCAGCCTTCGATGTTCAGGCCTGTCGATATTCCTTCCAGCGAGCCGGTAATACCCTATTTTTATCCGCGCGTGGACGTCCGCGCGGCGAAGAAAGAGTGGATGGCGGGCGGCGTCGCGACGGTGGCCGTGTGAGAGCAATTAGACGGCGGTCGCGGCCGCCGCGTCGCGAAGCCATGGCGAAACTGCGTCGCGCGAAAGGAGGCCCTCGCGAAGGCCTTTCGTCGCCTGGAGGATCTTAAGAATCCACTCGTAAGAATGTACTCACTTTGCGTTCTTTGGCAGCGTGCCAGTGGCCGGGCCAGAGTGCGTAGGGGTGAGGCAGTGGGGTGGGTTGTTCGCGTTTTGAGGCACCAGGGGCTGCCTCGCGTGCGCCGGCGACGTGTGCGACCCGTACCCGTCCGAATTCAGCTGCAACCCACAAATTAAGTAGCCAAGCTCCGCCAACATCTCGCAGGCTCGGGATAGGGATGTAGATTCGGACGCTTTCTCTAAGGGATGAAATGTATTGGCGGGACGCGCCGCTGTTCTTTGTCTCTTGGCGAGACTCTGCGGAGTTTGGCAGCGAAAGTTGGGGAAGTCGGGGATTCTCCGCGTATTTTCGGCGACGATGACTAATTGCTATCGAGCGGCTCGATCGATCGCGAGAAGACTCGGGATGGAAGGAAGAAGCGGTGACCGAGCGGGAGAGCGGAGAAAGCGAAAGGGAGGACGTACCTTGACGACGGTGCCGATGAGCGAGTCGGGCGGCATTTCCGGTGGGTCCGGTATGACTCCGGGATTGGTGTGAGCAGGGTAATCGTTGTGCAGATTGGGCTCCTTGACAGGAGTGCCGTCGAGCCGCTCCATGTCCAGGCTGTCTGTCGGTGTCGGCTGCGAGAGCAGGCGCTCCTTCATCTCGTGGAGATACGGACACCGCTGCATCTCTTCGGAGTTATTCCTCGGTCGATCTGCGAAGCAATCAGGCATCGTCCCGTTAAGCGCTAGCGAGCCAGTGCCCGGTCCTTTCTTTCCGACCCGATCCCGATCTCCACCGCCAACCACCTTCTCTCATCCACGGTCCTCCCGTCTCCCTGCCGAACCATATCTTTAATTACGCCACTCGTGAATAATTCATCTATCGACTATCGACCGACCGGTCGTCCTCGTTTCCGGCCCCCTCGGTCCATTCCGATCTCGAGATCGTAGCGCGTCTCTCCGGCTACTTGGTCACTATGTCCCGGACAATGGAATCAAACAACTGAGCAAAGGCTTCCGCGCACTCAGCCTTCGCCCATACCCCTCGGATTACAAGCATTTCGCCTCGTTAACTCCCGTATTTCTCCTCGCCGCGATTCGCCTGTTTACGCGACAGTGCCACTCTTCGCATCTACCTTTTCGTCCTCTTCTCTCCATCCGCTCGACGACTAGTCGTCCGACCGCGATCAACGAGCACATATTCCGCGCGGCAAGTAGCAACCAGAGGAAAGAAAGTTCGAGGCTCGCCGAATTTCCCGCCGCGATACGCGTCTCTAGACTGTCAACTTACTCGACATCGCGTTGGCGTCCATCGCGCTCTACGACGAGTTCGAATCGGAGGAAAAGCGTGGCGCGTCGCGGCGCGGTCTAGCCGTTGACGATGGCGTAAACGCGATCGGATCGGCACTGGTTCAAGGGGAAGTCTCGTGGTCTCGGCGAGTCGCGGCGAGTCCCGAGTCGCTCTCTCCCCGTGGCAGAGATGGCTAAACATGGCACTGCACATCGGGCAGCGAGCGGCCCGCTAGTCACGTGCGTTCATCTTTCCGCGCGGACACGCTTCGAGGAACTCGCGGCGCACGAGACGGGAAAGCGAATGAGAGCCATCGAACACGCGTCGAAGCCTGCTCGAGTTCTTTGTAAGTCCTCCTCGCCGAGTGGCGCTGGACGGAATGCCCGTATCGAGCGGGACTTTGCGCCAATTACCTTACCGCCCATTCCCATCGCCATTTCCGCGCGTTCGCTTCTTCGCTTGTTTATTCTCCTCTGTTCGCTTGCCCGTCCGCGTAACCGGGGAAAGCGGCGGGAAACGGCGGAAAACCTCTGGCGGATCTATTATCGAAAGGCACGCGGTTGAAAGTTGCCCGGTGGAAATTAGCGCTTAATTAATATCGACTGGACGCGCGTTTAATTACCAGGGAAACCGGATTAACGGGCGAGCGGCGGGCGACAAACGGACAGGATAAACATAAGAAAGTGGATATCGGGGTCGGGGATGGATTTTTAATATTTGCTCGGCGTTGGAGCGACGGTTTGCTGGAAACGGCACGGTTCGCCCCGGTGAAAAGCTATCGATTCTCGAACGCGCCGCGAAATAGGTCATCCGACGCAGCCGCGGCTAATTAGCCGGAGTAGCGAGTTTACGTAAGAACCGCTGGTTGCGCGCTTCGCGGGCGATTCGCGGGCGATTCGCGGGCGTTCGGCGGGCGTTTCGCGGCACCGACGAGTCGGATTTCTCAGTTATCTCGTTTTCGCGGAAAGGTGTCGATTGCCCCGTTGTCGATCGCGCGATTAACTGGGTCACCTGTGCGCCGCGTCTCGCTCTCGCGTTCCACCATCCACCCAATATACACCGGGCAGACCTAAATTTGGAACCCTTTGTTTTCCTCCTGCCGGAGAACTGGGTGAAATTAAGTAACGCCGCGTCGTTCCCGACGCGCCTACGAATTCTCCTTACTCTATATTTACACGGCGATAACGCCGGCACCGGGTTTTCGCAGGGAAATACTATCGATTATCGAACGGCGTCGCACGCGATGTCAACGGAAGCGGTTATTTATACCGGCCAGGGAACCGATGACACCGACGCGAATAATAAATAAGCTCGGTCGAATAAGGCGATCTCCTACGATCGCTCCTTTCTCCGTGGCATCGTCCGGCCCGAGGGAGGAGAGACAGAGAGAGAGAGAGAGAGAGAGAGAGGCGAGAGACGCGAAAACGGGACTGCGAGGAAAAAGGGAAAAACCGAGTGGAAAAATTCGACCGGAGTTCGGAGACGCGCGTAGCGGACGCCTCGACGCCGAGGCGGTTTTCCGAAGCGGCCTTTTTTCCAGAGAGACCGCTCGAACCGGGACGTGACGGCACTCGTATTTTTAGCCCGCGAACCTGGTTTGCGATCGCTGGAATCGTCGCGTTTGCGCGTGTACGTAGAGAAAGAGATAGAGAGAGAGAGAGAGAGTGAGAGTGAGTGGAATTAGGCGAAGCCGGGTGTCGAAAGAAACGATCGAGGCGATGCCAGACCATTGACAACGCCACGTGTAAATGTTTGCCCGCTGTCGCGAGCTCGGAATAAATTACAGCGCCGCGAGCGTGCGTTCGCGCTCGTTCCGCGCATACTAAGCTATTTTCCCGGCATGAAATCTCGCCGATTTAACGCCCGTTCCCGGGAACTCGGTTTCGTCGGCGATATTTCCAGCACCTCGAGATCTCGTTTTCCCGTTTGGAAAACGGTAAATCGCGACGGTGGGTACACGATACATAGGTGGTTGCACACACAGCGGCGGGGAGATTGGAAAGTAGCCGGTGAAAGCAGGGAAATTGCGAAGGAGTGAATGAAACTAGGAACGGCGGAGGAGAGTTCGGGAAGGGTGGAGGGTGGCGGAAGCGGAGTGGCAGTTGCCGACCTACCTCTAGTCACGATTGCCAGGCATGTACGCGAAGGAGGAAATACCGGTGGCAGAGGGGTGGCAACGACCGACCGCAAGGTAAATACGTCTCGGGGAAGGAACAAAAGAGGGTGCAACGGGTCGAGCGAGTCGTCGCGAGAAAGGCTCCAGTCACCGAGAGATACTTCATCCTTTTCGTGCCTATTGTCTCGCCTCGACTGCCAACAATCCGGTAACAATCCGGTAATAATCCGGCAATGATCCGGTAACCATCGGCCGAGACGTCGCGAAGGGGGTGTGATCGGAGGAACGAAAGGATCTCGAGGATCGATCTGTTGGCGCGAACGTGGAAGCGGTGGCGTGACGCTGTGTCGCGGTGCCAGAGTCGTCGTACAAGGGGGAATTCAACAAGTGCAGCAACGGTTAAACGGAATAATCGGTCCGGTTAGGGAGGGTAGGGATGGAAGGAGCGCGAGGAAACGCGGTCCGGGTCACACAAGGACACTCGCGATCAATTTCGGTTCGTCGTCCGCGAACGAACGAGCAAACGAACGAACGGTGGAGCGGATGGATCGAGAGAGAGAAAGAGAGAGAGAGAGAGAGTGAGTGAGAGAGATTAGGGTAAATAGCGAGGGAGAGAGGATGACAGACAAGCAAAGTAATCGGAAAATCCTTGGTTACCTGTGTGCGAGAAAGGCTGATACAGGATTCTAACGCGAACCCGCCGGCAGCTAGTTTGTTCCCCGATAACTGACCTATCCGAACGCGCGTCCGGGTGACGCCGCGGCGTCGCGGTGCCCACTGCGAGCTCACGTTCCATTCGTTCTCTCTCGAGACGCGATCGCGAGTCGTGCTGCTTGCCTCCTATTCTTGCACATCGCCGGCTATATATTTAGAAATCCGCGGTTCGTCGCCGTCACAAGCTTTAATCACGATCCTGGGGGGGTCGGCTATCACTCTTCCACCTCCTTCCTATATTTTTTCCTCCCCCTTTTATCCCCCGTCAGCACACTGTCCTCTATCTCTCCTCCTCGGTCGGCTCGCGCTGGCTCGGGCTGTTTCCTCCTCCTCCTCCTCCTCCTCCTCCTCCTCTCCTCTTTCGCCTTCCGTTCCTTCTGTCGCTCTCTCCGCGTCTCTCGTCCCCGTTTCTCTCTTTTTCGGCAGGCCGTGCGCTGCGAGCGTGCGTGCGTGCGTGCGTGCGAGCGTGCGTACGTACGTGCGCGCGCGAGCGAGCGTGTCAGTTGGTCTATTCGCGTGTCGCGAAATAGGAACGAAAAGGGACACGTGTGCGCACGTGTGCGGGCCTGAGGCGTGTGACACGTGCGAGCCAGCTCGGCAAATGTGGAATTATTTCTGCCTTTTGCCACGTACCCCTACCTGCCTCTTCCCACGCTACCTTGCTTCCCCCTTCCTTCGTACCTGCCTTCCAACGACGCTTGCTCGCTCGTGAGCCCGACGACGGCGTCGACGCCGATACCGGCCGCCGGAACGTTCGCCGGCCATTCCGCCATTCCGCGCGATTCACCGATCGCTATTACAGATCTCCTCTTGTCAGCCCGAGCCTCCCCCGAGCCACCCCGAGCCACCCCGAACCCCGCCCCCGATCCGACTCCCTCTTACTCATCGATCCACGCGCCACACACCCGCTACGAGACGCTAATGGAACACCGGCATGGGAAACTTAATTTACTCCCTTGTCGCTTCTCAGAGACCCGCCAGCGATTCGCGCGGACCTCGCTTTTCTTTTCTCCCTCCATCGCTCTCTCTCTCACTCTCTCTCACTCTCTCTCTCTCTCTCTCTCTCCGAGACCGTCGTACGCGATCGCGAGATCCGCGTACTATCTCTCATCGATCGTCCTCGATTTTATCGCCGCTTTATCCCCTACTCTATCGTTGCTTTATCCCTACTTTGTCCCTGTTCTATCCCTGTTCTACCCCTGTTTCACCCCGTTCGCGACCCCGCTCGATACTCGCGCGCGACACCGGTTCGAACCTCGAATTCCGGCCGCGCTTTCAGACGCGAGCCGGCTTAACGAGCACCCTCTCGATCCGCTCGAGGGCCGCTGGCAATCTGGCGCGACAGCGACGTCCTCGCGGATTCCTCCAGTCCCCGCGGGCCACGTAAACGCTTTAATTGCGCGCGAGAATCAAAGATTCCGGAATAGAGTTCCTTTCAGCGCGCGTCTCTCGCGTCCGACTCCGAACCGTGACGAGAGCGAGTTCTCGCGGACGGGAAGAATCCTCGCGGCGATATCGATGGATCGATAGGCCCGGGTCGGCTAATGGATTCCGGGGTCGCGAGGCCGCCATCGAGACGGCATTGTGCTCCCGATGGAATTCTAGAAACGTCGCCAATTACCGTATCGTCGATCGGCTGAAGAATTCCTTGGAAATTGCTAATATCGATGCCTAATTAATTTCTTCCTTCCGCGGTACTTCCAACGCCGCTCCTACTACCCCGGAATTAGCATTTGAAACGGCGCCGTGGCCCTCTCCTCTCCCTCTCCTCTCGTTTATTAATATTCCCTCCGCGTCCCGTACGCCCGCCGCTTCTTTGTGCCTTTCGTTCCGTTCCGCTCCGTTCCGTTTCGTTTCCAGACCGCGGGTTTTCGATTCAATTCGTCTCTTCAACCCCGTTCGCCGACGTCTCTCTCGCATCGAAGATCGTCGACCCGGAATAAGCTCTCGTCCGCGTACGAAAGCGCGCGGCGAGCGAGCTTTCTTCGGCTCCGCGGCGAGGTCTAAGCGGAGAGAGATTTAAAAGGAGCCGCGGCGCTCGAGGACGCTACCCGGCGTCGTGCTTCCACCACGCTGACACACTTTCCCGAGTAATTTTAATACCGATGCGAGTTGCATTATTCACCGATTATCCGCTTCGCGACGCGGACGAGTGCGATAACGACTCGGCGGATCGAGGCTGGAATTTAAAACCGTCCCGCGGCCAATCTCTCCTCTCCTCTCCTCTGTCTTTTTGTCATCCGGTAATAGCCACGTTTCGCCAGTGCAATTAACAGTCTTCTTACGGTGTCAACGATTATACAACCGTTACTTTTTGTTTTTACTCGGCTCGAACGCCAGGAGTTTTCGTTCGCGTCCTCTCGCGATGATCTTCGCGCGATCAAACACCGGATATCCGTCCGATCGAACACTCGATCGCGGGCTAACCCGGTTTCGCGTTTAATTACAAACTCGCCAACCGCACGCGCGTATCCGTCGCGCGATTCTACTCGCTTTGTCGTATTTTTAATCTCGTCGCTCGAGCGCGAGGCGTTTTCGCTCGCGTCCTCTCGCGATCTCGCTCGATGATCTCCGCCCGATCGAGCATCGGATATCCGTGTGGTGGAACTCGAAGAAACGACTCGATCGTAAAATAATCCAGTTTCGCGTTTAATTCCAAACTCGCGCGCGCGCGTGTCCGTCGCGCGATTTTACCCGCTTCGCGGTGTTTTTTAATCTCGCCGCGACGCGGTAACTAATCGCGAGTGAAAGTTGGCGGTTCGATCCGGCCCGTTCGCGAACCTCGCCACTGGGTTCCGCGCGCCGACAGAAGTTGCCCGCCGTCGAGAGGAACAAAGCGCGTAATTAAAAACGAAGCACGTCCTTCTCCGCAATCGCGCCGAGCCTCGACATTCTGTCGTTTCTCGCCTTCCTTCCCCTCGCGTTTTAGATTCCGCGGCTCGCCTTGTCCGCGAGGAACGCGTGAAATTTCGCGCGTTCGCGACGATAATCGCCGGAAGAGGACGGAACGGGAGACGTCGAAGCTTCTCGGCCGCGAAATGCCGAAGATTCGCGGAATTTTCGACCCCGGTGACAACGGACGGAGTGTTATCCGTAGAATGGTAATAATCAAACGTAATTAAGGCAAAAGCGGAGAAACAGTGACGCGTCTTGTCCGCGAAATGGAAAAAATTTGCGAAATTCTCTACACTCGTGTCTCGACGATCAGCGACAGTTACGGAACGGAAAAACGGCGACGCGTCTCGTCTGAAAAATAGCAACGATTCGCAAAATTCTGGACCCCAGTGGCAACCAGCAGAATCATGGAAAGAAGGAGGAGATAGCCATGAGTGCTATCCACAGAATGGGAAAAATTTGCGAGATTCCGCGCACTCGTGGTGACAATCGGTGACCGAGAAAGAGCAGGAAACCCGCGAAGCGTCTTCTCCGCGAAATGGAGGAATAAAAATTCGCGATATTCCTGGCACTCGAGATAACGATCAGAGGTAATCAGAAAAAAAAGAATGAAAAAACGACGAGTCTCGTCCACGCGATATTAAAATTTTGCAAAATTCTCGACGCTCGAGGAAACGTCACGATCAGTCGCAGTCAGAGAAAGAACTCAGAGAAATGGCGTCTTTCGCGAAGCGGCAAGGATCCACGAAATTCTCCGCGTCTGGAGGAAGAGGAACGCGGAAGCGGGATCGCGCATGAGATAATAGGAGAGACGTAGGAACACCGTGTTCGAAGCGGATGACGCGAGAAATAATAGGAGAAACGAAAGAACACCGTGTCCAAAGGGGATGACGCGAGAAATAATAGGAGTCACGAAAAAGCACCGTGTTGGAAGGGGATGCCGCGAGAAATAATAGGTGGCGACGATAGAGAGGAAGGAAGAGGGTGTTCGAAGGGGAATCGGTGGAAGCGAAGCCGGAGTGTGCATAGGTGTACGGATTGGCGGGATGTCAGCGGAGCAACACGTATCGGGCTGGAAGGTGGCAAGAGGTCTGAATGAGCAGTCCACGCTGAAACGTAAACGGCGAGGGATAGTAGGATGGTCTCGGTAAAGGAAAACACCTGGGGGTTATCGCGCCGGCTCCGCCCGCACTCGCGGCCCCGCGTCTGATCGATATGCCCCCTCGTTCGACGTTTTCCCGAAATATCGAACGCGACCTGGGTATCTCGGGATGCCGCTCTCGCAACGCACCACCGTTCTCCGCCCCTGGCTTCGTCCCCTCCCCCTCTCACCGCAACCGATCCCCACGAAAGCGTCCGGTGTTTTCCGCGGAAAAACTATTTTCCACTTTCCGTTTCCCGTTCTCCTAGCATCCGCTCCTCTAGGGAAAACATATTTTCCTCGGTCAGGACGCCGCGACGGATCGAACGAGCGCCGCGTTCGCCTCGAAATAGGTTAGGGTGCACCACCCTCGGCAGCGTCCCATCCACCCTCGTGTTTTCCTCCGCGTCGTTGAAACGGCCACTCGTAAACGCGTTCACTAGCGTAACCGGTTACGTCAGCCGCTCGCCTCATCCCCGACTACTCGCGCGCGTTTCGCTGTTTTCCTCATCCGGTTCCTCCCCGAGTTCGACGTCTCGACCGACGCGTTCCGGTTACGCGGGCGGCTGTGATACGGAGGAAAGGTTAGGGGAAGGGCAAGGCTGCGGCGAAGCGTCGCGACGCGGTGCGAGAAGACGAAGAGAGAGGGAGGAGGCTTACGGTGGTCCTTCCGTGGAGGTGGCCGAGGACAGGCAGGCCTGGACGCCGGTGGCAGCGTGGTTCCCGGCGCGGTTCCCGGCGCGGTACGCCGCGTCACAACAATCCGACGCCGGAAGCGTCGACGGCGGCGTCGACGGCGGCGTCGACGGCGGCTACGGAGGCGGTGGATCGATTCGGCCGGCCGGTCGTGGACCTCGAAAAAGCCTCACGGCGAGCTGCTGCCGCGGCATCCGACACGAAACACCGGCAGACTGCATGGCGACCACCTGTGAGCTTCGTGCCGGCGCCGGCGTCGCGACGCCCACGTACCGTCCATCGACCCAACCGCGCCGACGAGATGCCGCGACCTCGCTCGACCGAACCGAGGCACCCGGGACCGATCGCCGGTCCGCGCATCCACCTCCCCCTTTCCTCCTTTCTTTCTTTCTTTCGCCATAGGGCTCCACTTCTTCCCCATCTTCTCCTTCTTACTTCCTACCTTTCTTCGCCGGAGTACTCGAGATTTCGACTATGGAATTTCCTCCGCTATTGGAGATTTTTTCCGTGGCAGTGTTGGATTTCGGGTTTCGAACAGGGAATACTCTCGAATGTTACAGCTTCCGAATGAAAGAGAACGAATGGTCGTGGTTAGCAGCGATATTCGCTCTTCATTCGTGACGTTAGAATTCTTATATAGGAAATACCGGCTTCGAATACCGGAGCATCCAAACGAAAGGAAATGGCACAGGATTCAGTGATGTAAACGATTCCGTATTTTTTCCATCTTAACGATGAAAATATGTGAAATTCGCATCAACCGTCACCCGTCGGAATCTCCGAACAAAACCGAAGGTAGGAAACGCGATTTCGGTGCGGGTTAAGCGGAATCCGCGGAGAAAATGGCGCGTTCGGTATCCGAAAATGGCAAGAGCGGGATAAAAGCGGGACTCGTTTAAACGGGAATTAATAGGAATCGGGTATTCCGGTTGTGCTCGGTTCGGAGAAATGGGGCAAGTAATGGCGTAGACGGCGTTAGACCGAGCCGAGGCGAGGCAGCAGAGTCGCAAACACGTATTGTCTGTCGGGTGGAGCGCAACCAAACTTTCATTCGCGCCACGGGTTCATTGAATCCGATCCACCTTTGATCCGGAGCGCGCGTTTTTCTCTCTCGGCCCGGCGCCGGTTTCTAAGGAACCTCGGATCGTTCCGGTTCACGGTGCCGTTTGACGATTTCGGTGCCCGGCTCTCCTCGCCGCGGCATTAACGCTCGTAAATTCAGCTCGGCTCGGAGAGGCCGATATTTCCAGCGGCGGTATCGCGCTCGCGAGATAATAATCGCGGTAATTACGATGATTACAACCGCCATTGTTCTTCCTCGTCCGATATTATCCGCTTTCCGCGCTTCCCGGTATTTTCTGCTTCCGCGAAGCGGCGAGTGCCGCGAACGCTCGGAGAGCAGGCAGAGGAGAGAAAAATGGGAAAAAGCGCGGGGGCCGGGGGGAAGTTTGGTGGAAAAGAAGTGGGTCGTCGGGATGGACGGTGGTTGGGCCGGAATCGGGAGCAACGCGTCGAGTTGCTCGCTCGATATTCCAGCGAACGAGTGTTTAGACGAGTTGCGAGAGCCTCGCGGAGAACCGGCGAGGTCCGTGAAACGAGAGACGACATTCGATCAGATCCCGCGTCCTCCGGAGAAAAAACTCCATTACGACGGATCTGTTACCGTCGGTTTACGCGAGCGGTTCTCGCCCGGCGACGGGCCCCGCCGGGCCCCGCCGGGCCCCGAGCTTTCACCAGACCGCGGAAAACCTCGACAGCCGGGAACAATGAAGGAGAAATCGCGGTTCCAACTACCGATGAGTCATTTCGTGTCCTCCGATCGCCAAATTCTTTTCAACTTCTCCATCCTGTCGTTTTCGCCGTTTTTCCCCGATACCGCGCGACATCTTTCGTCTCTTCGTTCGAAAGTCGATAGATCGATTATGGCAGCTTCATCGTTAACTCTTCGCGCACGGACTTATTCGAACAGAATTTACAGCGTGAGAAGCGATTTATCCGAGAGAAAGAAGCATAAAATTAGAGATAGAATATATCCACGGGATTAACGAAACGCGATATCATCCGGTTTTAGATATCCCCGACTAGATTATGATAGTTTTACAGTGGCCTTACCTCCATAACGAATTTCGATCCGGTCCGAAAATAAACGGAATGGCGGAGTTCACTGTCAAGCCCAGCTCGAGAGCGTTGGAACGGTGTCTTGGCGGTCTCCGTGAGATTCGTCGAAACGAGGATCTCGCGATGGTGCGAGAAGGTGGCGAGAATGGGGCGCGAAGGGGGCGAGAAGGGGGTGTTTGGCTCGGCGTCGACTGCCCTCTCGAATGCCGTAATTGTGAGCCGCGTGGCGAGGCACTCGCGTCGCGATTGGCGGCTCGCACACGAATAATCCCGGTTTTATGATGGGCGCCCGATACTTCGTTCCTTTCTCTTCGCGATTCGCGGCTTCCCCTCGGCTCGCCGCCGCTTCACGCTCG
>NIJG01000021.1:1795549-1817375 GCA_002201625.1 Euglossa dilemma | reverse complement strand
TCGCCGCCGCTTCACGCTCGCCGCCTCCACGAAATTTCCCGCCATCGATCGCCGCCGCCGATTCTCCGACTTCTTCCTGCATCGTGTTTCGAATTACGCTTATCCTCGCTCCCGCCTACGCCTGATAAACTTCTAGAAAGCGAAGCGGACATTCTTCGCTTCTTCCACGGGATTCCCAGCGTTCTCCGCGAGCAGATCGGCTTCTCCGCTCGGACACGCGCTATCGACGCGCGTTTCAAACGGTGTTAGAGGGCTCAGACAGATCTTTCGCGAGCTGAGAACGGGTTACCTTCTCAGCGTCGTCGAAGGGTGACTATTTCAGGATTTTATCCACGATATCTCGCAACGCGTGTTTATGATAAAAGTGAGAGGATCAAAAAATTGATTTTCTATTCGGACGGAGGAATGGTAATTATTGGATTCGGTAGAGTTCGGAGATTTCCGTCGATGTTCGGCTAATTTATATAAAGGACGACGCGCAGAAGATCGAGTCATTTACCGGTTTGACTCCGAATGTGTATCGTCGAAATTTTTGTTGCACGAGAGAGATAGGGATTCGAAGCGAGGTTTGGGCTAGCTACACTACCCTCGTCCTACGTGATAGGGGCCTGTGCGATACTTCTACGGGGCTTCGCTAGGGACCCTCGGGTTAATTTTCGGGGTTTCATTGGTTCATCGAACATCTTAGTTTGGGAATAAGTTATGGCGAGGTCTGCCATGCTTGGTTGGACTAGATTCGAGCGGAGAGAGGGGGGGTTGTCAATGCCGGAAGTTGTAATAATCGCCATCTTTTCGGGGGCGTCGCGTTTTTTTAATCTTGTTCGCATCTTTAGAGTTTCATTCCGTATTCTTATGCGAATTTGGTCATATTAAAGTCCGTTAAAATGAAATATCTCGGTATTGCGACTGTAAGGTTTTAGTATATCGAATCGAAGTACCTTTCGATAAAGCGCCAGTAGAGCGAGTTTAATTTCCTTCGCTGCAAGTTAGATTAGGATATCTTTTAGGCTATTTAAACCAAGGTGCATGTTCGGGTCTCGATGCGTAGCCACCTCCACGTGGTGAGACCTGGTAATTGGTATCATTTTCCAAGGAAAAACTTTGGAAAGTTGATTTTTCTTTGGGAAATGATACCAAGCTAAGAGCTACGCGTAAAATTTAAGATGTTTCCTATCTCTTGCAAATTTTCAATGTTCCCTTTGATCTTTGAAAATACAGAGTGGGCAATATCTATCAAAGTTATATGCAAATTAAGAAGAACGAAAACAAATGAAGAAGAGAAGGTAAGTAAGGAAGAGAAGGTAAGTAAGACAAAGAAGGTAAGTAAGGTAAGTAAAATAAAGAAAATTTATTGTAAGGCAGGAAAAATATTGTACGGGACAATTCCTGGAAATGACGTCATTTCTTGGAACTGTCGATCTCCTGTCATGTTATGTTATCCTGATACAAAGTCGAGAAACCGGCCGAAAATTTCCCGCCGAGGCCGTAAAAGTATTGTCCTGAAGAATTCCTGGAAATGACGTCAGTTCTTGGAACTGTCGACCTCCTGTCATGTTATGTTATCCTGATATAAAATCGGTCAAAAATTTCAAGCAGGGACTGCAAAAGTGGGTCCTGGAGAATTCTTGGAAATGACGTCAATTCTTGGAACTGTCGATCTCCTGTCATGTTATGTTATCCTGATACAAAGTCGAGGAATTGACCGAAAATTTTCCGCCGAGAGTGCAAAAATATTGTTCTGAGAATTCTTGGAAATGACGTCATTTCCAGGAACTGGCGACCTCCTCTTATGTTATGTTATCCTGATACAAAATGGGTAAAAAATTTCATGCAGAGGCTGCAAAAGTATTGACCGGAGAATTCTTGGAAATGACGTCATTTCTTGGAACTAACGACCTCCTGTCATGTTATGTTATCCTGATACAAAATTGGTCAAAAATTTCAGGCAGGAACTGCAAAAGTATTGTCCTGAAGAATTCCTGGAAATGACGTCATTTCTTGGAACTGGCGACCTCCTATCATGTTATGTTATCCTGATACAAAGTCGCGAAAATTGACAAAAGATTTTTCGCCGAGCCCGAAAAAGTATTGTCTAAAAACAGCTATTTTGTATTAGGAATACATAACATGACAGGAGGTATTCCGCCGACAATACTTTTGCCGCAGCCACTGACAAAAATTTCCCGGTTGCTTGGTCAATAATTTTGCCACGATCGTGGACAAAACTTTTCCGGTTGCTTGGTCAATAATTTTGCCACGAACGTGGACAAAACTTTTCCGGTTTCTTGGTCAATACTTCTAAAGCTGACCGTGAAATTTTCGTCCGATTTTAAGGCTTTGTATAAAGAATGCATAAAATATAAGGAGGTGGCTTGCCGGCCAAATTTCTCGGAACTCTCTCGGACCTCCTTTTGTGTCATGTTCTCCTGATACAAAATCACAAAGTTGGGCGAAAATGTTAAGAGACTGCGAAAGTTTAGTCGATGGACCTCCTTTCGTCTTATGTTTTCCTGATACAAAATCGCAAAGTTGGGCGAAAATGTTAAGAGACTGCGAAAGTTTAGTCGATGGACCTCCTTTCGTCTTATATTCTCCTGATACAAAATCGCAAAATTCAGCCCTAAAATCAATCCGAATCATTGCAGATAAAGAAAGAAATACGCGTGAAATATTTTTCGAGTACTATCTCTCGCGTAAATCTCGTAAAAATCAGCGTGACTAACGTACTCCCCTGCGAGCCCAATTTTAAGCTAAACCTACTCGACGAACATCGAAAGCTCCGAACGAACAAATTGCATTCTCTTTTCACGATTTATCTTTTCACCACGAATCCCAGCACACCCGGTACACCCTGCGGCTAAGTAGGTCCGTTGAAATAGTCGTTTAGGAAGATCCACGTGCGCCTATCTTGGCGTAGACGCGTGATTAGGCCAATCTACCACCGCCGGGTTGCCAATCATAGACGTCTGACGTCTGCCGGGCTCTCTGCTGTTCGCATTAGCCTCGCGTACGTCGGGGGCTCGAATTATGCGGGATTTCCAGTCTGAAAATCCTCGTTGTTCCCTCACAAGGGACGCGGTCCTCAGGAGACGCCCCAGAAAATTTCTCCTTTCGTGACTTTAATCTTGAACGCCGCAAAGCGTCCTTCTGTGCGACGGGATTCTTTGACGCGTGCTAGGCGTCGCCGAGTACTTTTCCCATCCAGCTCCTCGCTCAAAGTAGAAAGAACGTTGTGTTAGATTAGACACCTCTGCATGCGCCACGCGAACCCGCCGCTGTCAAAGCGGTCCTCGTAATTGACACCCGACCGCCGCTGTGTACAAACACCTCGCGACCAAATTTACCCCGCGATTTCGAGGATGTAAATTAAAATTGCGGCTGGTTTTCGCCGCTCTCGACTCGATAAATCCTCTCCCGAGGACCGCTGAGTCCTCGTTGTCCTATATCGCCCTGGTCTCGACGTTCTATTCCGATCCGTCTATTTTTGCTCCAACCCAGAGACGTATTTTTATGCGCCGGTATAATCTCACGATACCAGTTATATAGAGGAGCTCTATTTTTATGTCCAGCCGAACTTTCTTCTTGTTAACTGCGAATCAGTTGGCAGGCAACTTTCAATACGACTTCAACCGCGAACGATTGATTTTCCAACTCGAGACTTACGGCTCTTTCGAGTTTAAGGTTATTATTTTAATTATTTCGGCAGTTGCGAACGCTTTTATTTTCGAAATTGGAAATTATTTCGCAAACGGTGTCTCTGAAGGGGAAATTAATCGGTACGTTCGTTGCGAATTGTTTAGCATTAAATTCGCATTGGCCGATCAATCGTATTGCTAATATCAGAACGATACGAATGGCGGATAGTTCTAAACGATTATCAGTGCAAATGACTAGCGGATAGTTAGGCTAGATTATGCGAGAAAGAACGCGTGTTCAGAATACACGCGAGATTTTCGGGATTCGCGTATACGAGCGAATATACCCTACAATTCCTTCGAAATATACCGTTAGAAAGCCTTCGCGAATTACCATGCACATACACGACTCGAAGAACAAGGCGCAGACTATTTGACAACGGAAACCACTGGCCCGGTTTGGAAGCTGGATGGTCGACAACCTGCCAAGAACCCTATTACTCCCCGGTTAAGGAGCGATTAGGCAATTTGCGCGGACTCGGAGCTAGCGGGTTTGACTGGCGCCTAAAAGGAAGAGTGCGTGCTCGTGGAGGTCGCCCCTTCGTTGCACCCCATTCTCTGCCCCCTCGTTCGAGTTCTGCACCGACCTCGGCAGCCTGGCCGGTTCAATGCCACGGCCCGATCAACCTAGACACCCGGTATACACGCCCGAGCCACGCACACGCGCCATCTTCGGCGTACGTGTCGCCGCGAGGCCGTGATTTTTATCCCCCGGACCTTGACTCGATTTTTCACCCCGCCAAATTCGGCAATCGCCGGCTCCACGCCGCTTTCCCCCCATTTCCCCCGATTTCTCCCGATTTCAGCCGCTTTTCGCCGCGCGGCAACGCGATAATTGCCCCGCTATCGATTATGCCTGTTCTCCGCGAAGGTTGCGTGTCACGAACCAATGGACAGGACAAATATTTACTTTCCGCGTTGGCCCGAGTTCCCGGCAATTTTTTAATCGCGGCCGTCACGGCTACGCCGGAGTTTCGGAGAAAACCACCACGAGAATCTAGAGGAAAAATTGAGAGGAACGATTTTGCGAAGATGACGATTGGTGTCTGTTTATTGCTAGACGCTTTGTTCGAAGCTGAGTATATTATGCGAGTGTTGGACGAATTTCTCGAAAATCCCAATTTAATACCCTTAAACTCGAGAGAATTTGAATGCTAGCAATGGAACATTCAGTGCCATTGATTTAATACCGTGCAGCTCAAATTTAGCTCACCGTGGAATGACAAGCGACCGATGACTTACAGAATTTCGATCGCTTTCCTATTCATTTACGAATTTACCACTTAGTATTTTTTAATCACCGTAGACTTCGTTCGAAGTAGAATACGTGCAAAAATAAGAAAGAGAGCGAATAATCCGAGCTTTGGATAAAGATTTATTGGATAAAGATCTATCACTTGGTGCTTTTTAATCGCTACATACTTGGTTCGAAGTAGTAGTATATTCAAAAATAAGGAAGACACGGAAGCGTCTTAATCGTTTTCCGAAACATTTAACAATAGTTCGACCACTTTATCGTTTGCATGACACCAAAAATACGCAGAAGCTCGAAGTAAAAAGGCCAGAAAGCGGGAAAGCACGAAGAATCGACCGTGATCGCGTGGATTTTTCTGAAAGGATACGCAGCGGGGCTCGGCGAACGAACGGAATTATTTACTTCTCGGCGGAATTCCCACGCCGGTAAAAAAGCGATACGCGAAAGAAAGGTGGAAAGAAGCGAAAGCGAGAGAGAGAGAGAAAGATAGAGAGATGGAGAAGCTCGCGAGTTTCCACGTCACGGAGGCTAATTAACGTCGATCTGTTTGTCACGTTCGCTTATCGATTAGCGGCACGTTATCCTGTAATCGGACAGTGTTGCGCAAGTAAATAGCTCGACCTCCGATGCCATTATCCCGGCTGTTATATACACCGGTACCTGATGCGTTCGCTACACGCGACCGGCTCTCGGCAATCGATAAAGCTCGCGTGGAAATTGTTTTGCCGTGAAAAGTCGTTGACCGCGAAAGCGTCCTTCGAAATCCGCGGCCGCGGCCGCGACGTTTTCGCGCGTTGCGCGGCCGACGTGGCCAAGCCATAAATTCTCTAATTGGCCAAGTCCCACAGATCCGTCGCGACGCGAACGTATCCTCGCGGATTCCGCTTCTGGAAGGTTCGCACGCACGCGGCAGTTTCGCCGGACGCCTTGTAGGGTGCGTGATTAGACGGTGGAGCGCGGGAAAAATTCGCACACCGGTTCCACCGGTCGACCGAGCGATTTACGATTGGAAACGGCACCACCAGCGCGAACCATTGTCTCGGAAGGAGGTTTCGGAGGATTCGGGAAGAGAGGCGGGGAACACGCACGCTCCGAGGACGCCGACAGGGTACGAGAGAGGCGAGGAAGAAAGCCAGGCAACGTGCACTCGCGAGAAGCATACTCACCCGTCCATTAAGCGACGAGGACGCGGCCGTGGAACGCCATGGATCGCCGATCGCCCTTTTCCTTCGCTTTCCCTTCGCTTTCCCTTCGGTTTCCCTTTGGTTTTCCTCGAGTTTGATCGCGTCGGTGCCGTTGGATCGGCGGTATCCTCTCGCTGACGACACGCTGCCACGTTCTCGCCACAGCTCGGGTTATTTTCCTCGAGCAACAACGTGCTTCCTCTGCGGCGTTCGGCGAATGTAAACAAGGTGTTCGGAGCTTGCGCCGTGCCCGGAAGCTTCGCCGCGAACCACACAGGCCTTTCTGCTCGTGCACGCGACTTCTACGCTGCTTCTCTCTCTCTCTCTTTCTCTCTCTCTCGGTCTCTCGCGTGCGCGCCCCCTCGGTGTTTCCCTCCCTTTTCCTTTTCCATTCGCCTCCCGCGCCCCTGTCCAGGCCCAGCGAACGCTCGGCCACCGTCTTCGTCGCGCCGCCCTTCTCCGTCTTTCTCCTGTCAAACGGAAAACGCACCCTTCGCAGCCCCTCGGCGTTACGGACCCTGGCTGGAGAAGTTCGGCCGCTTTTACCGTCGCCGCCGCCTCGTCCCCGTGCCATCCATGGCGCTGTAATGGCGACGCAACCACGGTTATGGGGGTCGCCGCGCGCGAAGCCACCCCCATGCACGATGGGGAAGCACGATCAATACCTTAACCCCCGCGATACGCTTTTCCACTCCGTGACGCTTGCCTGTCCCCCGACGATGTACCTTGCCCGTTCACCCTACCCTCCCCTCTCCCTCTCTCCCTCGCTCTCTCCCGTGGAGCTGGCCGTCCCGCTTGCACCCTCGTGCTCCATCTCGGTCTCGCCCTGCTACACTCGGCCCTGTATCGAGTCGAATCGGTCGTCGACGAGACCAGACCGGAGGTAGCTCCGGCTTTTGTCCTCTGCCATCCCCGACGCTCCTCTTCCTTCTCTTCGCGATGAAACGCCTGGAAATGTTGCGAATCGCGTCGAGCACTGCGACTTCCAGTCACCTTGCCGCCCTTTATCTTCCCCGATGCAATTGCATCGGAGGGTGGCCTCGAGTGGCCGCAGTCGCCGCTTAATCGCAGCTCCGGCCCGCTTCTCGCCGCTTCTCGCCGCTCCTAGCCGCTTCGCTCCCGCCAGCGGAATCCGCTTGCCGCGATAGGGGGTGCGGCGTTCGGACGCTGCCTCCAGCCCGCGAGTATCGATTCCGCGGCTTTTAAACCCCGTGATTTCCCGGCATTTCACCCCGGCGTACCGTATGCGCGATTCGACCGAAATCTCCGAATCGCAATCCGCCGGTCCAAGCGTTCCTTTTCCTCCTTTCCCGTTTCTCCTTTTCGTCGTGTCAGCGCGAACGCGTTGCATCGGAGAGGGTGCGTGGCTGGCGATCGAATTGCCGCGAGTCTGCCACCTTATCGAATAAATAATCTCGAGACGCGAGAGTGGGTGCGAAAGCTCGCGGCAACGACGGGTGAAAACGCGCGACTCGCTTCGGTTTCGCGGATATTCCTTCGCGGTTATTGATTTTTTCCATTACGATTTAAACGGGCCGCAGTAACGATGGCCACGAGAGCGTATTACCGAGAGTTTCACGGCTCTCGTACACCCTCGTCGCAGCGGCGGGAGCCCGACAACGCCCATGAGGGTTGAATTTAGCCCTTAATTACGGGGACCGGCTCACGAGCGATCAGCCACCAGAATGTTTGGCTCGTCGAGAGGGTTTCCTCGGTCGCGCTCAGCCGGATCCTCCGCGTGAAAAAAAGCTCGATATTCTTTTTCCGCGTTTCTCACGAAATCCCGAAGAAATCGCTTCAAGCGCGTGGATAATTGTGTATACGCGCGGAGACACGAGATTCTATAATTGGAGTGGCGAGAGTGGTTAGGTTGGGTTCATACCTAACAGATTAGGGGTCTTGGCGTAGCACGCCGAGAGCGTGCGTGCTTTGCGGAATTTTTTCGGAGGAAGTATTTAATCGATCACTCTGAAAGCTACGAGGCTTTATCGAGTAATTATAAGAGCGTAAGCAGTGCTTTCTACGGTTCCAAAAATGTTGAAATTTGGAGTTGCAATAGCTTCTTTTTTACCGCCTCGATAACGAGATCTGGAAATGCGCGTACTTTGGGAATTTTTTTCGGAGAAAATATATACTCGATCACTCTGAAAACTAGAAGGTTTTATTACGTAATTGTTAGAGTATCGAAAGAACTTTTTTTCCATTTTGAAAAATGTTGCAATCTGGAGATACAACGCCGTATTTGTGGCGCCTCGCTAACGAGATCTGAAATTGGCGGGAGCCAATATAGGGTAGACCTCCCCTATCGTACCAAAACAGGAATACAAACATTTCCCCTTCTCTTTGCGATCATACTCGATCTGCGAATCTTTAAAAATTGGAGAAATTCGAAACTCATGCAAACGAGACCACTTTGAATAAAGAATCCATGTTTTTCCGCAAACCTTTTTACGTTTGTTTACGTATAAATATACGCGTAAATATTTTTTTAAAACAACTCTCCCGCGTGAATATCCTTCGAATTCGACATTTACGGGTCGGATATGTTCCCATTACAATTCGACTCGATGCAAACCCGCCTATTCCTATATAACTCTCCTAGAGTATCGACTTGAGCGTCGGATCACCGGCTCGCGTACACGAATAGTCGTTCAGCGACGCCTGTTTTATACTATTCTCCTCGTGACCAATTTATCGGCCCCGTGGCAAGAACGATATACACACACCCGATGCACCTGCCGGAGAAGGTTGCTAGGACGGGTGTAAAGGGTCGTTCCGTTCGCACGCTCTCTAATCCTGCTGTAACGCGCGTCGCGGCAAAAATGCAGCATGACCGTTCGAGACGATCCCCGATTTTATCCGGCGAAGGTCGACTTCCCTCCTCGATTAATTCTCCTCTTAATTCCACCGCGTGATCAATTTGCGAATCCGCCTGATCGTTTAGGCGAAGCCTAGGGCGCCAGTGGCGTTCGCGAAAAACCTCGTTTAGATCCGTTTCCTACTGAAACGTGATTGCCAGACGATCATTGGCTCGTACCTTCGATGAAGGGACCATGGATATCGTGGGTTGTTTGTCCGTGTTATCGTACGAACGTGTGCGTGCGTGAAGAAATCGGTTTCCAGGATAGCAAGATCGTCTAAAGTTGAGGAGTAATCGAGCGAATTTTTCTTTCTGCATACGTCAGAGTTTACTATTTATTTCATGTTAATAAATGTTCTGATTTTCAAAAGCCGTCCCTTTAAAAAAAAATTCCTGGAAGGATCAAGAGACTTCTTTACCCGTCGAGTTTACGCGAATTTTATATTCGCGATTTGGGTTAGGTTGACAGATCGGTGACGAACAGGTATGGGAATTTTTGACCGAGTTTCGAGGAAATTGTTCGGTCCTCGAGAAGTTAGTTACGAGTATTCGCTGCGTTTAATTAGACGTCGAGCTCTCTAATAACCATTTACTACGAACCCAACTCAAACCGTATCGATCGGCGTTTAAAAGAGTGCATTATTTGACCGACGAAAATTCTAGGAAATCGCGATATTGCCGTGTGTATACTCTCTGTGTACGTATACAACGAGCGATGATCGATCGAGGTATTACGTATTACTAATCCAACGTTTATCCTCCTCGCGAAGAATTTACATGCGTCGCGTTACGTAGAAACACGCGATGTATCGAATATTCCGAAATATTTTTGGTACAGAGAATTCACTGTAGAATTCACTGTAGAATTCACTGTGGAATTCACTGCAATCACGAGAAGCCGCGCGTTGAAAATTATTTCGTTTTAATTATCCGCTATATACCTATTCCATTCGCAATAAAATGGTACAAATTTTGCGTGTGTTAAAGTACATTAAATTCAACTTTAGGCGAATCCGAGGGTAATTCAACTTTACGGGGTTTGGCGAGGAGGCAGACTCGTTATTGTAGTAATCGTAGTATCAGGCGTTAAACATTTTTCAGCGAATATCGTAAACTCGCTTTCTTTTCTTAATTATAACTTATTTTATGTTAATCTTGTCGAGGGTTTATACACGTTTAATTTATCGTTTAGTTTCTCTCTTTACGTATGTTTTATCAGCGCCCAAGACTGAAAGGAAGCATACTTAAAGGTAGAAGGTCTTGTGGCGCCTTTTTGATTTTGGGTAGTCCTTCGAGTGTTTATTTCTGAGTACTATAGGATGTAATTTTATATTTCCCGTTCCACAAAGTTTAGTTGCAATATTCTCCTCTTTCCTCGAGACCCTTGTTCGCGTGCCTTCGATTCCCATCTAAGCACGATCTCCAAATCTTCCTTTCCGCTTTCCGAACTTTCTGAAAAATCGAAAATCCATCGTCCCCGTACGCTTCCTCCATTTCCGCGATTCCATCGACTCGGTTCTCGCATGCTTAAAGTAATTACGAGTGCATTTGTGCGGAGGAGTTACGCAAAGTGCGGGATATTCCGCGCGGCGATCGAGTTCGACCGGGACAAAGTGACATAACGCGATTCCCGATTATGCCAGGCGACGAGGCCGCGGTGCATTTGCATTACGGTCGCAGACGCGAGGCTGATTTGGCCGATTAATCGCGCGATTAGGGTGCAAATTGGGCCGCGAAGGCGTCCCGGGGTTGCTTGGTGTCGGGCGTCGCGGCGCGGAATTTCGGCGGCGGCGAAGACGAGGCGAGGAGGAGGCGAGGAGGAGGCGAGGAGGAGGCGAGGAAAGGACGGGAACAAAGCTCACCTCGTCGGCAATTAAGGCGACTTCCCGATTAACAGACCGAACACGTAACGCGGAAACCAGTGGTATCCAGCGTGCACGAAGGATGGAACGCATGCGAGGTTCGACCTTGGCGATTTTAGCCCGTGCACGCGACAAACGGCCGCGATTAGCCGCGAATTAATTAGCTCGTCATCGATGACATAAGACGCTCGTTTCACGCGATCGCGGATCCGTATTCTTAGCGCTCCCGCGTAATGGCTTGCCGGAAGCCTATTGTTCGCTAGTTGAAACTACCGACTTGGAATACGTATCCGAAGGTTATTTATACACGCTGGTAATAAGAACGAACACGCTTTGTGTCGCGGCATCGAAATTGCGGGATAGATATCGGATCCAGGAATAATCGCGTCGTTGTCATTGTCATCGCATACCTTTCTCTGCTTCGTCCCGAAACGCACTGCGCCGTGAAGGGTTTCCCAAAGGCAAGAACGAAATTGCCTGGGTTCTCCTCTCTCTCTCTCTCCCTCTCTCTCTCGCTCTGTCTCCAAAATTAGAAAACGATGGGAAAATTAACCGTTGCGTTCCAATAACGGAACTGTAAAGACACCGATAATTTGCGGTGTATAAATGAATTTGTAATTTTTCTTTCGGAAACGAAACTTTGACTTTTGCGAAGCTTTCCATTGTATAATGAAAGTTGCTGATCGATTAAGTAAGAAAATTCTTGGAAAGGGCTGCAGAAGGTTAAAGTGTCACAATGAAAATAGACAAGTATATATAATCACGTTCTTATCTGAAAGAAAAACCATGTCATTTGAAACATTTCATTTTGATACTCTTAGTAGTTTCAGATGTCTGGTTTTTTGTTTCTAGACATTGACACGATAGATCTATTTTGTTATCGTTATTTCTTTCGATTTATAATCGCGTACGCGTGTTAATCGATATGCCAATCGGTAGAGACTGTCCTAAATTGGAATAAACCGATGTCAAAGTACATATCTTCCGTTTCGAGATGAAAGGAGCGTGATCGCTCTGAACTTCTCGAATGTTATTCAAAAAGAAAATAACGAGGCCACCGGAGTTTCTTCTTCTTTGACTCGGTTCCTGGTGTTCTCCTCGAATGACCGTGGACTCGAGACTACCTCAACGTCGAGAGATCACGGACTCCGGAGTCGAGACCGGAATCAAAGGTATTTAGGTCGATTCTTGGCCTAACAGTCTCGCCACTTTGTACTGCTTCGTAATATCGATAAACTTTGCCATGTAAAAGAGTTTTCCTAGCAATCGTTACCCTTAAAATAACCAAAACTTAAAGACCTCAAACGAGATTTAAACGAAAACTTTGTCACAAACTCGGAGTCGTTTAATTCGTGCAACAAAATCCTCTTTCCTGTCACGAAGAAACAAAATTTTGACGAGACAGGTTAAACCAGAGCTCGCGTTACATATTCGGTACAGCGTCACAGTCGTTGGCAGATTTCCAAGTACCATCCACCGCGTGCATTTTCGACTATTATTAGCCAGAAAATTCCATAAACAAAATAATTATTTCCCGATTTCGCAAATAAACCGGTCGTACAGTGGTCGTTGCTTCAGCGAAAGTAGGCAGCGAAGAGTAGATCGCGATACGGATAATAGATTCCCAGCGTGCCAGCAATACTTCTTATTTCAAAGGTAGATGCGACGATTCGTTACTCGGAGTAGGTGTATTCGAATAAGGAATAAGCGACGAGTACGAGGACGACGCATGGTCGGAAAGAACGAGAGCAGGTTATTATTGCGGACGAGTGTATTGCAATTCGTAAGGTACAAATAGTACAAAGGGTATAAGAGTACAAACATTGCGTAGGAACTAGAGTATGCGGACATAGAAAAAGTACAGTTTAGAGACGTGACATAGAAGGGTATCGTTCTCCCGTTCACCCTCGTCGAATTTCGAATTGCGCAGATCGTGACTTACCTCCGATTATTCGTTTCGTGTTTCGCCTCGGTTTCGGTTAAGACTCGTGCCGAGATCGGTGCCTGGCTCGCTCGCGAATCGCTCGTGGATCGGGCGCGCGGACAATCGGACAGAAGAAAGTGCGAAGGGAGAAAGTGGAAAGCTCGCGGTGGCAGAGGGTGGTGCGGAAAATAGGAAAAGAGAGGAAGGAGGTGGGTGGCCGGTAAAAAGGATGAATCTCGACACGAGCCCCGATCAATAAACGTAACGTGTCGCGCGTAAATCCTATATCTGATAATACAATAAATATTATAATAGAANATATATTTATATTTATATGTATATGTGTATATATTATATATAATATAGGAAGAAACATGTCGACACAACTAGCTCTAAACACCGAGAGGATCCATATCTTCTTCTTTCCCTTTTCCCTCCGCTTTATCCACCTTTCGCCTTCCCTTTTCTCTCAATCCCGTATTTACAGCCGCCTCGCAATCGAATTTACATCTTACAAAAGAATCAACCGGTTCAACTATGCAGCCTAGAAACTCGCGGTATCGCTGAACGCGATCGTTCCAAGACGAAGAAGAAAAGCGTCTATCTCGCGAAACGCGCGTTAACTAGAAGAAAAAATGTCTCTAACGAAATGCTTCTACCCTTTCGATCCTCTCTCTCTCTCTCTCTCTCTCTCTCTCTCTCTCTCTCTCTCGATCGCTCTCTTGTTCGCTCTCTGGTTCGCTCTTGCTCTCTGTCGGCCATTCGAGTTGCTCCCGATGGACACGCAGCGGTCGCACACAACACGCGGAAAACAGGCACACACGCGGATTCTCGCAGAACAATAGTATCGCAATACCGGTCGATTAGGGTTTACGAGCCGATCCGATTCGCGGCGTGGACGGACCGGTCGGACCGTTCGGTTTCTTCCAAGCGACCGTCCGTTGAGCAGAAATTGTACGAAAAACACACTCGACCAGCTCGTCCCGGCGTATTCCTTCGAGGTTGCAATCGATCGCGATTACTTCATCCTCCTTCGTTCCTCCATTTTCTTCTTCCTTCTAATTATTCGCAGCTTGGACAGCACACTCGACGGATTAAGGCTTAATGATATGATTCGCCATTGTACTCTGTTCCTCCTTCGAACGTTCTCTTCTTATCTCTCCTTATACCTCTCTCTCTCTTTTAAAATTTCTCTCCATCTCTTTTAAATCATCCCCTATCGTCTCTCGAATCTATGGGAGTCTGCCTTTGCATTATTGTCACCGCTCGTGCGATCCTTTCCGGACACTCGTGGTAAACGCGTCTGCTCGTGCTCGGTCTACGGAAACGGCTGGAAATAACGCACGAAGCATCGACTCGGTGCTATCTTTCGAACCGATCTCTCCCCATTCTACGACACCTTCGCTCCGATATTTCGAATTTAGATTCGCGGTTGACGCGCAACGCCCCGCGAGCAACGGTTAAAAAGCTCGCGATTGCGATCGAGATGCGAGCGAGCGATCGATCGCCGGACGTTGCCGTGGAAAATCGCGAGAAACAGACTATACTTGCAAGGACTCGAGCGTCCTGCCAACCTGGTTTACGTTTTGCCGAGTAAAGTGATTTGGTACAACGAGAACGTCCGGGTAATAACAATATAAAAATCTATTCGGAGTGTATAAAAATCCGACGACCGCGTCGGGGCTTCGCTGATCTGGTAAATCTGTTTCTCTCGATCTCGATAGATCTCCTCCCTACTTCTCTTCCTTCCTTCTCATTCCTCTTTGCCTTTTGAATTATCTACTTGGACACGAGAGACGCTACGTTAAGTTGCAGTTTTGTACTACGTGGAAGACGGATGTCCGTGAGAGTATTCGAGTAACATCGAAGGACAGATCGATCAGGGGTTCACTGGGTTTAACGAGGATTCTTTTTTTTCTCTTTTTTCTCTTTTTCTTCTCTTTGGTCGACTTGCGTGAGAAACGGAATCGTTCTTCTATCACCATAACCATATCGTCCTAATGGTTGCTTAGATTTCAGTCTTACAAACGTTAGCGACTGGAAGGAGGGAGGAAGGGAAGCCTTCTCCTCTCTCCGACTCTCTCGCATGCACGCACTCTTCCTCTCATTCGCGGTTTTTGATCAGTAGAAAATCGCCTTAACGCTTACGTATCGAACAGAAATAATATTGTTCCCAGGAGAATCGAAGGAACAACCGTTGCCTCGACGATTCTAAGCGGCTAAATCGTCTACGTCTAAACCTCGGTAAAAATTGTGCGTCGTTAATCGTGCCTCCTCCGCGTTCTTTCCTCTTTCCGTGTCGCCTTCTCCTGGTCGTTTCTCCTTTTTTAGAAAGGCCTCGAGGAGCAGGCGCGCTCGATCGCGGTGCAAATCTCGAATCCCTTCACGGACCAACGGTGTATGTACATCGCGTATCGGGATCGTGTTCGTGACGCGAGGACGATTCGACGAAAGCTTACGACTATCTAAACGCTGGCGAATTGACGCGCCCCCTCGACCATCCGAAAACAAATCGGCCGACCGTTCGTTCGCTCTGCGATACCTCGGGCCCCGCGTCGCGTCGCCGTTCATCGAGCCTAAGGGGGACGCTTTCGACGACTTGGCAGAGGCCCGAGGGGGTGCGCAGGATGCGAGGACGAAAAAGAGCGGCAAAAGGACGCGGGCCATCGGCGAGAAGGACCGGCGCGATTACATAAAGTAAACGGGATCGTTCTCCGCGATGGCGTCCAGCCTGGCCGGCAGGGTTTTCGGTCGCTGAGGAGCCGCGGCCTTGTGCACGAGCTCACGGGACCCCTTGCGTCACATGTAGGTAGGCTTCACCTTGTACGCTCTTTTCCAAACCTCGCATAGGCAAACGGTGCTGTGGAACCTGTAGAAGATCGCCAGAGGCATCGAGACGTGCGTGATGATCGTCCAGGCCCACAGGCCGTAGAAGTGCAGCTGCACCGGGTGCGACTCTGCCCGCGACTTCTCCAGCGTGTTGATCGCCCACATCGCGAGATTGGTGACCAACAGGAACGTCACGATCTCTCTGCCGGGTTTCCTTCTGATCTGCTTCGCCGTGGCCACCGATCGCCTCGACGCGTCTAGGATGAAGATGGTCTGAAAGGTGGTCTGCAGCACGCTGGCCAGCGCTGTCACCAGCACCAACACCGTGTGCTTGGCCAGGGTGAACTGGGCGCCGATGATCGTGAACGTCGAGTAGATGAACATTCCCGTTTGCGCGGCTACCAGCAAGATGTTGTCCAACTCTAGGTTCCTGTTGCCGTCGTAACGGAGTTTCCGCATCTGGAACATCCCTATCAGCGTGGCCATCGTGGACATGCCGTAGAGGGTCAGCTCGCAGACGTTCACTTCGGTCACCGCGAAGCTGACCAATTCCGGCCGCGATATCAGCACGAAGAACAGGATCAGGGATATGATGGTTAGCACCAGGATCAGGATTCCGACGAACAGACCTTTGTGGGCGCGGGCGCAGTCCACGCTGTAGTGATGAGGCGATCGCCTGTGGAACGGAAGGAAAGTCAGAAGCGACGAACGTCGACGTGGAAAATCGATGTCGGAGAAACTGCAAAGATTTTTACCTGTACGCGTGGGCCTGGTGCCGCGATCCCGGCGGCGTCTTCGGCTGCGAGAACGCAGCCTTGGATATGTTCTTCCACATGACGTAGAGTATCGCGGCGCAGATCAAGCTGTACTCGATGGTGCAAGGGAAGAGGAACGGGCTGGCGTCCTGGACTAACGATCCCATTATGTTCGTTCGCCGGCACTCGTACATGTGATGCGGACCTTTCAGGCCCCTCGGGAGCCTGGTGTGCTCGCCGTGGTGGTGATGATTATTTCCCCCGAGGTTAAGATTGCTCTTCGCACCTAATTTCGTTTCAACTTCAATCTCCGTTCGACCTCGTTCATCCGAGCTTCGTTATGCTCGTGAGACGGCGTGATTATCTAGATACTAGCGGGTGTACGTGTTACGTGCAAGCTACCATTCTCCTACCTAATCTGTGCGAGATCTTCAGCGTGTTGTTCTCCGGGTTGTAGAACGTCAATATCTCGTGTTTCGTTTCCTGTACAAGGACGTTCAGCCAGACCGAGAGATTCGTACCGATCATGTGCATCAGCCCGAAACGCGCGACCACCCGATGACGGTAAACTTTCATTTGCTGCGAAAGAGAGAGCGGAGATTAAAGTCTGCGCGAGATCTGCGGAAAGGAAGGCGAAAGGAAGGCGAAAGGAAGGCGAAAGAGAGGGAAGAAAGAGACGGAGGAAAGAGAAATGGCGGTGGAAGCGTAAGCAGGGAATGCCGGCGATCGATCAGACGTCGGCGCGGAATAATTTGATAATCGTTGGAACGGATCTCTCCGGGGGCCGGGAGCCAGAGGTCGAAGTGATATTTAGAGGACGTTAAACGATCGGCCAGCTACCGGGATTCCCGATCGAGGATCCTTCGCACGGGAAGTTTTAATCAAACGCGGTCGAGTGCGGCGAGAGATATTCATCTGTCGCGGGGCAAAGGAAAGAGCAAAGCTGGCCAGGGTAGCTCCACGGACCACTCGTGTTCCAGTATTAGTTTCAGGGTTGTTCACCCTTCCGTTTCATTAACCTTTCCAGCCGAGCTTCTCGTTTTGCATCGACGCTTTCGCTCTTTCATTACGTGCCGCGCACCGATCTCTCCACCATCCGTGCCACCGTTATTTTTAGCCCCTTCACCTACTGAGCAACCACTCTCCCCGTGATTTTCACTTAACCGTCCCCTTTTACGCAACATCTTCTGCGTGAAAAACCACCAACCGAATCGCCGCGATTCCCTTGTCCCTTCCGAAGGACTTCCACGGACCCCTAAACCTCCGCACGCTCGCGACCACGCGGCTTCGCTATTTCCGTTCACCTCGATTCTCTCCCATCTATACCGCAATCCCTGCTTTATGCTATCCCAACGTTTACGCGGTCAGCTGACTTTTAACAATTACACCGATATCACAAGCGAATCGAATAATGTCGATACCTTTCTATAAGATAATCAAGCCCGAATCTGGCCTAACGCGTACCTAAGCAGATAACGAGTTAGATCCTCGGTATATTCCATGAGCCGGAAGTCCACGAAATCCTAGGAGCATGAGGGATATCAGCGGAGGTTGGAAGGGTAAAGATTCGAGTACTAACCTCGTTGTTCAGAAATATAAAGTACATCTGTATGAAGATGAACGCCATCCTGGTGGCCGGCGTGAGGGCGAGCATGATGTTGTGGCACTTGGTGTTTTGCTCGAGCTCGAAGTACTGGCCGAACTCGAGGCCCGAGTAGATCATCGAGCCGATCCCGAAGGCCACCGCGCCCATACGTAGATAGAAACTGCCATAATGCTGGGCCGGTCTGACGGCGGTCACGTGCGGGCAAGCAGCGTCCGCGGCGTCGCTGTCGCCACCGGCGCCGCTCGACGACCGCGACGAGTCCAGGTCGCACACGTCCTTTCGCTTCTCTTCTCATGCAAATTTATGGTAATCGGCCGGTTAAGATTAATGCGATTTTAACGGGGCCGAGCTCGCCGCTTCCGTCGTCGGAAGCGGATTGAAAGCTAGCGCTCGCGCGAGCAGCCCGGCTCGCCATTGCTACGCAACCAGACTTAACCCTTTTATACCGGGCTCTCGTCCTCTTCTCTACGCGTGCTATTCTCTTTTTCCCTTCGGCTACCGAGGTTAGGCGTCTTCGAGTACACGTGCATGCAGTTACGTGCTGTTGACACGCGTTTTCCGCTATTTTCCGACGCGATTAACCCCCTGCGCTCGGGGAGCGACCCTCGGTCTCCGTTTAATAAAATTCCAAAGGTCGACGTTTATCGAAAGAATTAATATTCCTTGTTTACCGCGTTTAAAAATATCGCGAATTTCTCCGCGACGAAAAAATCGCACGGTACAAAGGGTCGAAACGACAAAGGAGGAGCTGCTCTAACCCCTTGCCTCGCGATTTCTTTAGAATCTACTTCCGTTTAGCTGTTACGAGACGAAGGATTCGAAGCTACGATCTCTGATACCGACGCGACGAAGCAGGAGGTTAAGAGGTTAGTCAACGACGAGCGAGGGTGGAGAATGACAAGGAACTCGCGAGTTACGGAGGAAATAAAAAAAAAAACCGATGTGTGATTATGTAAGAAACAAAGCCATTTCAGCGAGTTAGCGTGACTACGGTTCTGTGCAGAAAGGAATTACCTACTCGTAAAACAACACGCTGCGGACGTTCCTGAAACGTCAAGTTGAATGTGTTCATTTGGGGTCGGTCCTTGATCGCGAGTATTCGTAAAATCAGGAAAATAAAAGAAAGAAAGAAAGAAAAAAAGAAACGGAGAGAAGAAAGAATAATCTCGCGACCAGAGCGATCGACTTACTTGACTTCGGCTTGCCATCGCGAAGCAAAGTGGCGTACATGTAGACGAGGAAGATCATGCTGCCAAAGTAGAGGTAAAGGTAGAATCCTTCGTAGAACGACGGCGGTATGTAGGTGGATATTACTTCTGCCATGGGAAAAGCGATTCCCATAACGACCAGCAGCTTTCCGTAGAGAGCGCTAAAAGTGGTGGCCAGGGCGTCGCTGTGCAACAAACGGAAATTGTGCTTGAACGAGAGAGCGGTCGACTCTGCTGCGAGTCCATACGTTCGATTTCTCTCCACCGGGGAAATTGCGCTATTTCCGGCCCTACCTGTTGTCGCTTTCTTCGACTCGCTGCGCCCCGACGCCGTCGCCGTCGTCGGCGTTCATCTCTCGGCGGACCGGTGACGGTGACACGTGCGAGCCGGCGTTGCTTGTTTATTTATCCCGGCTGTGTGTTTTCTCGCAGGACGACGCGGCCCCGGATCGATCGGAACGCGAGCGAGAGACGAGCGTTCGCCGGATGAAAAAGAAACGACGCGGCCCCGGAATGAAGCGTCGGGAAGCGTCAGTGGAGATACCATTGGCCGCAAATACATCCACCCCCGTAAGAATTGGCTCAATTACGGGTAATCGTGTGCTCGACCGTGCGCGTGTGTGTTTGATTCATAAAGTACCGGTAATTGCGGTGCAGACGTCGGTCAGGATAACCCGGAGGATCACGTGAAATTTCCGTGGTGACCGGCATATATTCCCCCCTCTTCGCGTTAATTCGCTCGGGATGGAAATCATTCGAGATGAAATCTTTCGGTCGATCAGCGCGCGCGCGCTAATCGCGCGTTTAAACGTCGATCCGTGAATATGACCCGATTTACTCGCTCGTGTATCCGTCGTTTCTTCCTCTATACGTTATACACAGCGCAGGGCGATCGGATCGCCGAGCACGAGACGTCGGATCACCCTTCGCCATTCGATTCCGTCGCGGTGGAGAGAGATAGAAAGACAGATATGCAAAGGACTCACCATCCGAGCTTCTTCCACTTGCGATCCTCGGAGACGTCGAGGAAGGCCGGTGCCGGGTAGCATGCCGCGGAAATGGGCTGCGAGGAGCATCGGGCCAGGTCGAACTTGGGCGGCCGGTGAGCGCGGGAGGGTGAGCTGCTGCTGTGTTTAGACAGCGTTTCCGGTGAAACGATTACCGCGGACAGTGAAGCCGGTAGCGTAGCGGACGGCAACGCAGCCGGCAATCCTGGCCAGCTGAACAGACCGTGGTTTCCTCGTTATTTCTACCCGCTCCTTCCTTCGGCATCCACACGGCTCCATTACGCGGATAATTTCCTTCCTCCGACTTTAACGTCTCTTTCATCCTCCAGAGTACTCGAACTCTGACTCGTCGCGAATCCGTCGCGTGGAATCGGTTCGGGTCGCCGCCAGGATCGCGCGATTCCGCGTCGATCGTTCGTTTCGCTACCCGTTGCTAATCCCCGCGCGCCAATTTTCGCTCGCGAATTTTCCCCGTGCGGGAAGCAATTTATCCGGCAAGCGTTCGGCGCGAGAGCTTATCGCCGTGGAGCGGACTCGCGTTACCGCGCCTCTGTCCCCGTAATTCGTTTAAGCGAGTTTCCCGGAGCGCGTGGCCCGAACTCCACGAACACGGGGAAACTGGCCGTCGTTATTTACCGTCGATCCGAACTCGTTAAACTGCCGTAGCCCGACAAATGGCCGGAAAAGTTGGCAGGGCAGCGTCGCGGCGGCGGTTCCGACGCGGGTATCGTAAGAACCGCTTTGGGAACGAGGAGTATCGTTACTCGCGGCTGAAAGGCGACCGCGCGGACAGGGCAAGGAGTAATTAAGCGCGTTGCCGGGGAAAAATATTTCCCCGGCCGGTTATCCCGGCGCAGTTCGCTTAATGAAACCGGGATCCGTCGTGTTACGCCACTCTAGTTTCGCTAGTTTCCTCTTTTTTCTCCCTTTTCCCCCTTTCTCCCCCTTCTTTTCCTCCTTTTTTCCCCCCGCCCCCTGCTCTCGAGCCGCGAACGCCAGTAATTAAAGAGGGCGTGACTTCTCGCATTTGCTCGATCGCGCTCCCCGCTTTTCACCCGCTTTTCACCCGTTTTCCACCGCCGCTGCTGCCGGGTGGAAATTTCGTTTTCCCTTATTATCCGTTGGAAAAAAGGGGGTAAAAGGAAACGAGGACAATTAACGGGCTGGTAACGTTAATAGGATGAATGTCGAGCGGCGTGCGTGCACGGCCGCAGCTCGTAGCTCGGCAACAACGGCTGCCAACTAAAAGTTTCGAGGAATTCAAAGGGGAGCTCCGTAAACGGTCTCGCGCGTCTAATTTAAGGTCAACGTGGTGCCGTAACGTTTGATACACGTCACATTGACACTGGCTGCAGGAAGAGACCTACTATAGAGCGCGGACGGTTTCGCGAGCGTCATTAATCCGACGACTTTCGAACCGGTGGACGTTTATCTAATGATAATCCCTCCTCCGATCCGGTGCCCGGCGAAACACGACCGAGCCCGTTTCTCACACACGTGCCTCGAGAATTCGCCCCCGTTCGCTCCTCCGATGCCGCAGCCGGTCCCCGGTTACCATGGAATTCGCCGCGACAACTTATCCAACGGCAACAGGAACGTAAATTATTTTCACCACCACCGCGGCGTCGCCGCCGACGTCGC